>CALNHX010006198.1:0-93715 GCA_940337035.1 Agriotes lineatus
CTTGGTATTTACTTGCAAAGGCTTCGTATACATATTTTAGGAATTTGTCCTAATCCGCCCCTAAAGGTGCGAATTTTCATTTGTGGTAAATTGTAGAACCCATTGTATCTCCTGTGTTCGTTGAGCTAGAATACTATTTTTTGGCATTTAGACGTTCTTTTAACTTTTTTAGAAATATTGTTACGACCTAAAACGGGTTTTACGACACCGCGCCGGCGCATACAAAAACTTAACGGCCGGCGCGGACGATATTTTACGTAATCGGGAAAAAGACTCACCTAGGCCGCTGCCAAAACCGCAACAAGATAATGCCGACTAGACATCAGTGGAGCGAGGGAGGGTACTTCACGAGACTACCTATGGGCAACGGTCAAAGGGGCGGTAAACAACAATAAAATGAAATAGGGCGCCACCCGGTTTCATTGACATAAACGAAGATACAAGGATAGATCCAAAGAAAATCGGGAAATCAGATGAGCCTACCTTCTAACTTAACACCTTGGTCAAATGTAAAGCTCAACTGGAATGGAATATAGTAGCAGCCTCACGACACTCGACGCTGCAGCGGCAAGCATCGCCAACATACCTGTGACTCTTAAACACTCAGGCTGCGCCGTACATATATCATTACACAGTAACCTGAAAGTGGGCATGCACAGACTCGTAGTAAATTATAAGGCCTCGTTTAAAATACTGATCTATTGGTCTCACACATATAAATTAGCGATACACAGAAAGGTAAACTCACAAATATTGACTAAACTATATATAACCCAGCTAGGAGACGCTTTAACTCTAACTATAATTAAGTCATCGCACGGAATTGGTGATTAATGGCGTCGGACAAGCAATACTGCGTTTACAGCAAATGCATATAAACTAGGCCAGAACAGAATAATGGATTTGA
This sequence comes from Agriotes lineatus, assembly GCA_940337035.1. Lineage (NCBI taxonomy): Eukaryota > Metazoa > Arthropoda > Insecta > Coleoptera > Elateridae > Agriotes > Agriotes lineatus. The sequence goes on from CALNHX010006198.1 coordinate 908, forward strand.
ATATTGTTAGCATCGGCCAAGCCATACTGCGTTTACAACAAAAGCATATAAATTAGGCCAGAACAGATGAATGGATTTGAAAATCGATAGAATCGGACAAACGATACCGTATTTACCGAGCTTTGGCGTCACGGCGGCTAGCGGCTCATCAACTCCAGCGAACGGACTGAAGGAAGCTTGGGAGTCGAGTGGCACCTGCAGCTAATCCACGAACGTGGCGAAGTTGAATTACGTCCCCTTGGAGACAAACAAGACGGCGGGACCGAATATTTGTACAGCTTTGCGATATGAATCCCCAGTTAAGGGAGAATGGCCTCTTCACGACCCTACGAGATCATGCAAAAACTGACGGTCACACTGACACGCAAGGCACCACAGCTCACTCCAGTAGCACAACTACCTCTCGCTTTGACAGCCCGATCAGAAGTCTAATAATTAACAAGCAGCCGAACAACGCGGTATCAAGCTGTAACAGCACAAACATAGGACGCCGTGCCCGAAGGCACGGCGGCCGCCAAGAGAAAAGGCTCTCAGACCAAGCGCCTGAGACCCCAGCGGGAAATCAACTGAACTCGAAAGCAAAGCAAAGACAACTTCCGCGCCAGAACGCGTGATCACGCCAACAAACGTAGCCAATCAGAACGCAATCTGCCTCGCGTGAGAGAGAACGCGACGGCATGCGAAACAAAACTTTAAGGACATATCTCGCACGCTCCCACGAGTTATGTTTTGAAAATTGATGTAAACGGAATGAAGCAAACTGCAGCTGCAACTACGACAGCGTTCGAAGTTGCGTGCGTGTCAACGAATTTTAGATATTAATAGCTGAAGAGTTATACGATAAAATATGACTAAAAAGGAACCTATATACAGGTGAAATCGTAAACTTTGTAGTGAAACTACTCCAACAGGTGGCCTATCGGTAAAGTATAAAAATGACCTGACAACATGTTTAAAAGTTTTAAAAAAAATATTATTCCGATACAATATATATGTGTAAAAGATAAGCACCGACTCAACAACGCAGAGCCGTAGTAATCCTTCATATCAGGAACTTGAAGTTTGGCAAGAAGCGTCCTTTTGTTACTAGGGAAGTGCTAGGAAAGGAGTTTTCGAATTTTCCCCTTAAATGGAAGAAAAGGAGTAAAATGCCTTCTCACGAATTCCTCAATATCTTTAAAGCCCGATAATACTTCGATTTGCTTTTTACTTAGAAAGGTTACCTATACAAGTTCCCAAAAACGTTATTTAGGATTGTGCACGAATCAACTCCTAAAGGTGCGAATTTGGCTTCAGGGGTGAATTATAGAACCTTTCATTTCTCCTGTCCTTATTGAATTAGACCGTGGTTTTTGGGCATGTGTGTTTTTTAGATTTTTAAAAAGTGGTTTAGAGTTTTTTTGAAATTTCTTTCCTAAAGGAGTAAAAATGGGGTAAAAGTAAGGGGTTAAAGAAGAAGTTAAAGTTCTTGCTTTTTTCGCAGTGAGTCCAATGTAGAATAAAATAGGAGGATTTCTGAAATTCCACCCCTAAGTGGTGGAAACGGGTATCGCGCTATAATGTATGAATACAACATTTAATAAGTAGGTACATATATTGCTATGAGTCTACTCTAATGGCTACGATAATAATAATAATAGGTATTTAAAATTAATTAATTATATAATATAAGCCACTGTTTGCAATGTTATTAAAATAAAATTGAGACTGATTAAAATATAATTCTTTTTCTCATTTAATTAAAATAATATGGTAGTATGCCCTTTTGTCTTTTATTCGTCTGCAAAACAAATATAATTGAAAATTAGCTCGTAAAGCAAGAAAAACTCTTTGGTCCCAGGCGGATTCCCCTAATACGCTAGTGCGCCACTGGCAACAATTTCAGTTCAACTACACCATTGCTGAAATGTAATGCTGTCAAAATTATAACAGTTCGGTTTTCTTTTGCAGGCTGCGTTGTGATTTGATTTTTAATAATTTGAGTTTATGAACATTCGTCAAGGTAGCTATTTGAATTTTTCGCGCTCTTGGCGGCACTAATTAGCTTTTGTTTTAGAAAATAACGCGGGCAAGCTTAGCAACTGTTTTGGAAAAGCATCCTTTTACTCGTATAACCTCAAACTTGGAATCAACTTGATATGCGAAGAGCACCTCTGTGGCCGTGAAATATTTGGATTTTGCTCAGTAATGTCTCCTTTATGATTCCCGTAGCTTTCCCCGGGTCTAACCACGTTAATTTACCTGGTATTTGTCGATAACTTCGGCTGGCTGGAACGACGCCGTTGATGTTGTGGCGCTGCTATGGGCCCCCTTTTGACGAAACCTTTCGTAGACGGTCGTACACAGCTGCTCTACACCCTAGAATGCTGACCTCGTAGCTCCAATGGACCCTTTTGTTGCACGCAAACTTCAAAATCTTGAGCTGAATCGGCTGCGACCTTCTCGGAACGGACCCCCTTGTGAACCTTCTTACTTTTGGTTTCGGAATTTGTTGCAAATAATACCACACTAACTGGATAATTCACTGATTAAAGTTGTATACTTTTTATATTAAAATAATCTGGTTTATTAGGTAAAATTCAATTTGAAAGAGGAACACAATTTACAGCATCAAATCTCATTAATTTATTCATTTGTTTTCTCTCAGATCCGTTATAAACAATTGATAACTATAACTAAACAAAACGGATATTAACCAAAGTCAATTACAATACTTTTTAACATAAAATTATTTACAAATAAACATTTTTACAAATTGCCTAAAACTAAAAATCATATGTTTTTTGGACTTTTTCCACTGTCTATAGTGTAAATCACACAACGTTTCGGGAGTTTTGTTCTACTCCCGTCTTCAGGTGTATAACAAAACTCCCGAAACGTTGTGTGATTTACACCCTAGATAGTGGAAAAAGTCCGAAAAACATATCATAATAGACCACTGCAAAAAAATGACATTCAGAGAACAACTAAAAATCATGTATGTTCATTTTAATTATTAGCTAATGTCTTATTTGCGCCACTTGCACGTTTTATAATCACTTAATTTGTCTCACACGCCTGATTGCATTGATTAGTTTTAAGAGTTCACTTCCTTTCTACACTTTCGTCTCATATTCTCCTGTGTGCTTTTCTTGCCAAATTTTAAATGTCTGCTTTTCCCCACTATTCTTGGCATTACAGCTTAATATTACAATTGCCAATTCCTTTCTTATAATTTGCTCTTTGCAACATATGATAATGTAATTCTGGCTTCCTGTACCTTATTTAAGATTGTTCAAAATGTTTCCTGCTTATTTATTCTACGCTGCAATACCATACACTTAGCAAACCTTTCTGTGACAAAGCAATTCTATTGGTTCGGCTTTAATTCTGCACAAACCTATTTAATTAATTTTGAAATGTGGATTTCAACCTGTGAACAAACGAGCCTTGTCCCTTGCGTTCCTTATTCAAATCATTTCTTTTAATACAAGCATCTCTTTCTCAAGGCAATTACTGAATGCTATTTAAGTTTATAGTCTCGCAGCTAAATAAAACACCCCTACTCCGTGCTTTGATTTAATTTTAATATTGTACTGCAATCGGGGCAGAGCCGTAGGGCCTAATACCACTGCAATATATTTTTATTTTATTCTCGAAATACTAAAACTAGTTTTATTAAGTTATAAAAGGGGAACGACAGTACATACACATTTCCAGGGGGATACGTGATGCATAAAAGAGTTATGGAAAACTTTTTTCGGGAGAATATTGTTTCTCTCTTATCTACAACATTGTTTTGCAGCATTTGTTAGTTTAAGCGTTTAGTGTATTGTGTGAGGGGGAGGGGGCCCCTCTAGAATTTATTCATTTAAGATTTAGAAGAAAAAACAAACATTTGTAGTCCGTACGAAGAACGGGTATCTTGCTAGTAAAGTAATAAAGGTAAGTCTGCTTACCGATTCATTACCTCAATCTGCATTAATCAAGACTAATTTAAATTCCTATAAATGACAATAACCGTAGAAAAACTTAGAAATGCGATTTTGTTTTATTGCATTTAAAACAGAAAGACATAATCACCAACGCCGTAAGGCAGGAGTTCCAAAACTTTATCAATCCACGGCGCACTTACAAGTTTAGTATTTTGTTCTGGCGCCCTGGCCAAAATACGTGTACAATGGCCTAAATCAGGCACATAAATAAAAACAACTCTTAAGATAAAGCTCACAATGTATAAAGCTCACGTTTATTAAAATTGAATCACAAGAACAATCAAACTAAAATATGAAAATACAATAAAATATGAAATAAATGATGAAAACCTTCAAAGACAAGTAAGTTAATGTGACGGGTGAGCTTACTGATCGCCACAGGTTTGACACTGCCACTCTAATTTCTCGCTCCACATCGCTTTTTGAGCGATATTTGCTTTTTATTACAGCTACAGCTGAAAATCCGGCTTCGCATAAATAGGTTGTTGCAAAGAGAATGAGCATCCTTACAGCTTTTGAACTCAGAGTTGGATATTCATTTTTGATTGATATCCAAAACTCCACTAAATCGGAAGAAGGCTGTTGTTGAAAGAGGGTTCAATTAGACTCTCTTCCTCCTGCGAAGTGAATTCTAGTGGAGCTTGAGCACGGAAAGGATTCTGGATCCACGCATATTTTTGACATTGTCTTCCTCAAAGTATTTTGCAAACCAGTCAGTGAGCTTTGAGAGGTGTTCCTTGAAAAAAGATAGTAAATATTATGAAACAAGAATTTTATTACAGGCCACGTATTTGTACAATTCAGGGAAATAACCTTGACCGCCATCCTCACTGATTTTTCTTATCCACAACTGCAGCTTTTTTCTAAACGCCGCAACCTTCTCCGAACGTTTCAAAATGTGCATGCTATTGCCTTGCAGAGTGAATTCCTTGACGTAGCTCGAATGCACGGGATAAGACGTGGCCACGTGAAAGCCATCGTGAACTGCAGTAGTATAGCAGGGACGTGTGTTCAGCTCCCATGTCCATGCATAGCTTTTGAAAAATCTGGCTTTCAGTGGCCTAGTTTTTATGTAGTTTATTACGTCTACGATACTTTCTAATACCAAATTCGATTGAGGGCTGATCGACTTTCATGCAAGTGCTTTCTTACGGATGATGCAATGGGGCCACATAGCATGCGGTGATTTGCTGATAATAAGCGCCTGCAATCCTCCATAGCGACCAGACATTGATCGAGCTCCATCAGTACACTCACCGATTCAATTTCCCCAAATCCAAATAATTTTCGGTTATAAACTTGTCAAGCATCTCAAATAAGTCTTGAGCCTTTGCGCTTCCAATGATGGTTTTGCAGAACAGAAGGTCTTCAACGATAATATTATCATCCAGGAAGCGTACATAACGGTGTTCGTCTTTGTTACTGTCAGTAGCCTCATCAAGTTGCAGACCAAATTCCGTGCCTTTTATTTTCTCTATTAGTTGATAATTCAGATCCTGAGCTACATGATGGATTCTTCGACTAATTGTGTTGTTGGACAAAGGTACCTTTGAAATTAATTTTCCCACCGATTCTCTCAGCATAATATTAACCATGTGAAGAGCAGCCGGTAGAATAAGCTCTTCTGCGATGGTGTGAGGGTTTTTGCACTTCGCCCCTCTGTATGCGACCTTAAAAGATGCTAGCAGTGCGTTGATTGGTACTGAGGGTTGTTTTTAATAAACACACTTTTTTGCTTTTGTAAATCTTGCAACTTCCTACTAAAGAATTCGCGAGATTTTTCAACCATCTTGGAGTGATTGGTCTCGAGATGTCGCTTTAGCTTACTTGGGAGCATACACTCGGGCGCTAGAACTTTTAAACAGAGCACACTGCGGTCTCTCTTCATTGTTTACTTCTACTTAAGTGAAGCCAAAAGTCAAATGGTTATCATCGTATTTACGGTATTTTCGTTTCTTTGCTACGCCACCACTGGTCGATGCTTAATCACTCTCACTTGAACTGTCGACTTGCTTATTTAATAATAATTTTTCCATTTTCCTACGACCCTACGAAAACACAAAGCAGCACACTGAAACAAATCGGGCGCTACCCTGGTAGCGGGCGTCTTACAACTGTTTACTTTTCTTCTCAGATGTTTACTATTCGACTGTTATTTAGGAACTGAACTGGTTCGCCAAATCGGTGCCATATTTATACTAACCGCCCCACATACTTACACAGTTCCATCAGCTTCGAAGCCGTTTCGAAATGTTCAATCTAGAATATTCCAGACCGCTATGTCTGCGCGCGTTTGCAGGAGTGCCTCTCGGCGCCCCTGTTTACTCTCTACGGCTCCCCAGAGCGCCGCGGCGCACACTTTGAAAACCTCTGCCGTAAGGTATACCATGCAAACCGTTGCGTTATTTTTCAGTCAATTGTTTAAAATATAGATGAAAATCCAAGACACATGCTTTAACGACATAAAAACTTGTTACAGTATCAAAACGACTTATCGACACCCACGACTGTGTGAGTACTAAATAACTAGACAAGTCCGGGAAATGTGCACGCTCACCCTGAAAATCATAAAAAACAAAGGACTCGGCTCATATACGCTCAGGGAGATGGGCGTGGTTTAATACGCCACAGGGCAAGCGTGTGGAGGTATATATAGGGTAGTACCAGATAAATGGGCGTCACAAGATCCAACTCAGGAAACCCACGTTCAACCGGACCTTGAGGGTCAAACGGGGCGAAGAATACTCAAAGAACTATTTCTGGAAGCCACAGCGCAGCGACAAACACAACAACCTACCTGCAATGCTCATCCGCCACGTCCGGGCCTCACCTTACATTGGTAGTAACACAATGACTCAGTCACCCTGTAAACAAACATGCACAAGACACAAGGAAAAAATCATAAGCCGATGCAGTTAATACATCTATTGGGCCACTCCACGTGACCAAACAAACACCTTTCAGTAGTACCGATGTAGTCGGTACGTATGACAATTTGTAATAACGACTTATGGGGTACGCCCAGCTGGGAAGCGCTTTACCTAAAAATGGCGGCGCATAGCTGAGCCGAACAACAAATCCAGATCGGTTCTAGTTAAACATCGGTTTAGGCCTCAACAGGCGTGACGCGCAAACATGAAATATATTTGAGTTCGAGTCACCAGAACGCACTGACTTGCTGCAAAACAATTTAGAACAGCAATCGCTACATTTGTACCAGAGGGTACTATGCGTTAATTAAGCGTCAATCGCAAACGTAAAAAGGTTAATTGACAAGACAAGGCTGCCTTGCAGCACTGAGTGTTAGAACAGAAACATTAAATTTATACTAGAGTGTACTCTGCTTTAATTATGTGTGAAGCGCACACTTAAAAGGTTAATTGACAAGACAAGGCTGCCTTGCAGCACTGAGTGTTAGAACACAAACATTAAATTTGTACTAGAGTATACTCTGCGTTAATTAAGCGTCAATCGCAAACTTAAAAGGTTAATTGACAAAACAAAGCTGCCTTATAGCACTGAGTGTTAGAACACAAACATTAAATTTGTACTAAAATGTACTCTGCATTAATTATGCGTCAAGTGCAGACTTAAAGGTTAATATACACGAACATGCGGGCGAAATAGTCTATTGCACAGATTTATCTTATTAGCTAGCTCGGTCTGCAGCTGGCGATGACATTCAACCCAGTGTCCGTATGTCGCTTCGCCCCTGATGTGTGTGGCAGAGACAAAATGCTGCGAGGTCCTACAGAATCCCCTTTCAAAGAGCGGAATGTGTCAAGGCCCCCTTGGCCATTACACAGATAACAACGTAGCCGTTGGATGGGTCACTCAGGAAAAGAGTCTCGCCTCACAGATGACGGCGGAAATGGGCTTCAACAGCCTACATACGAACTGACGCCCACAACGACTCGCAAACGGACTTCGCCATATCACAACACGAGTGCTCACCAACGTAGTCAAGCAGCGTCTTCTTCGCAACTCTGCCCAGAAAAAACGCCCGTGGCCCCAGCTCTCGCCTCGCGAGATCTGCTCCGGCCAATCACAGCGCAAGGCGCGTCAGAGGCGCTAAACGCGTGATCACTCGCCAGCGAAACAAGCAGACGCTATCCTTCTTGCACTCACGGGCTGAATTTTAAATAACTTGAAAATCAACGCTCTTACCGCTGATGGGGCACGCAGCTGCATGAAACAATGACGTAAAGGGTGTAAAGATTTCGAATTATTATGCTTGATGCTAAGCGTGGCAGTATTATGTGATGAACTATAACTAAAATGGACTCGAAATACAGGCGAACTTGCCAATTATGTACCAAAACGGTGTTAAAGATTTATGTAGTTAATTAAATTACTGAGAAATATAAAATGGCCTGACAAACTTATCATATTTAACTGAGTATTAGTATTACGATATCGGCTAGAACTGTGTATGAATGTTTGATTCAAAATGTCGTGTTACGGTATTAAAAGGACTTTACGACACCCACCCAAGGTGAGCATCGCACCACGGAATCAGTCCTGAAAACCTGACACACTTGCCCTGAAATCGGTTCGAAATAGGCTAATAGGCCACGGCTGGAACGCTCAGGGAGTCGGGCGTGAGTCACACGATACGTTCTGGGCAAGCGCGTTGTGGCATAATATATACAGGGTATGTCGAAATTATGAGGGCGCCACCAAGCCTGTCTTAACCCGGCTAACCGGGCCTGGACGGTTAGACGGGAGCGAAGCATGCAAAAATACTCCGCCAATAAGATTACTCAAGAGTTGCAAGGTCAAATAACCATTTCGGGATTGCCTTAAGCAAGGATTGTGATTAGGTGTCAATCCGACCACGACTACGCAGCTGTCTCACTCACCTGCACGCTCACAGCTTCCTCGTTCCGTCGTACAATAATCCGTACAATAAAGGGGCGTCTATCTGTAACAGAACATGCACAAGCCGAAACAAACAATAGTTCCCTTAACTAACCAATCATATATTTCACTTCGGGTTACAATGGGGTAGCAGAATGCGTCGCCCTGTATCTAACCTTAATCTATAATTAAGGGCACCAGCTGGCACGCGCGCTCTAAACTTAACGACAGATGTTGAACATTAGTGAACAGCAATAATAGGTAGTAACGAGTAGGTACAAAGATACACGTTGCCTTATGCAAGGGCAGCGACGATTTACATTTGCCTTCACGGCATGAACAGTCTGCAAGTCTAAATGAATACACTAGCGTAGTAATGAGTAGGTACAAAGATACACGTTGCCTTATGCAAGGGCAGCGACGATTTACATTTGCCTTCACGGCATGAACAGTCTGCAAGTCTAAATGAATACACTAGCGTAGTAATGAGTAGGTACAAAGATACACGTTGCCTTATGCAAGGGCAGCGACGATTTACATTTGCCTTCACGGCATGAACAGTCTGCAAGTCTAAATGAATACACTAGCGTAGTAATGAGTAGTAATGAGTAACACTCGCGTTCACAGCGGTAATCAGGTTAAAGGCACATACCTTAATGCGTAGGCGGCGAGGGAGCCTGGTACAGTTGAGTTGCGACGAGCTGCAATCGTAGGTGGCAGGTACCTTCGGTGTTACAACGGCGAAAGGGGGTGAATGCATAACCGCCTCAATGGCGACGGGAGACGCGTCAGGACGCGTACAACGGGACGACGAAAAGAATGGGGGCCTCACTCGTTCTGCTGAACCAAATCCTCGTAGGTCGAGATGAAGGGGGCACGACCCCTCACTAACAGTAGCAGGAACTGGGCTCCAAAAACACCCACGTTACGCCGAAAACCACTCGACAAATTCCGACTCACAACCACCACACAAGCGCTCTCTGCAATGGGCTCCGGACGACTGCCACTTAAGGCGAAACAGTATATCACAAAGTCGCTGAAACAGCACTCGACGGGAAAAAGGCTGACGCCCCCGCCAAGGGCGGAAGCGCCGCACGAAAGCACAACCTCTGCGACCTCTTGTTCGTTCGACGGCTCTCGGCTGAATGCCCCAGGGAAGCGTTGGCAAAAGGTCACCTTGGCAGCCAATCGCAAGGCGATAAAATGAAACGAGCCAATGCGGGCCACGATGGTATCACGCCACCACAGCGTGCTAAATGAAACAAACCAATGCGGGCCACGCTGGTATCACGCCGCCACAGCGTGCTATTCAGAATTCAGAAAAACGCCATCAGAGGAGAGCTCCAACCGACGACAAATACTGCTTTTGGGGCTAAATATGTGCGAAATCGTGATTCTGGAATTAGGCGATGGAGCCAAATAAAGAGCTAAAAGGGCTTAGCATACGGGCACGCTGCTCTAAGCTTAGGCGGCTATTCAAAATACCAAAATGACCTAACTAACGGCGTGAAATGCAATTAAGCATCTGAAACAGCAAAATGACTTAACACTCCCCTTACTTGAAAGAGAGTTCCCCGAAGTCTCTTATAAAACAACGAGGCATTTTGCGACAACGTAACGAGAACTTCAAACGAAAACGCAACAACGAAAAACAAACAAAACAAAAAAACATTCGATACGATAGAGTGCACCCCCAAAGGGATTACGCACACTGGCCACCAGATAGGGTGCAAAAGTGGGAAGAGAGAAGAGGAAGAAGAAAGACTGGATACGCCAGTAGAAAATACGTAAATTTTGTCGAAATCGGGTACAAACAAGTCTTACACCTGTGGACACTTCCGACCAACCGTTCCAAAAGAACACAGGGAGGGGGGGGGGGGTATAGAAATGGAAGTCCAAAATCCCACACGAGGGTTACCTGAAGAGGGCACGCTGCGCGTCACGAGATCGGCGCATTGTGTGGATCCCACAACTGGTATGAGTACCCAAGAGAAGAGGATGAACCACCAAAAAAAAAAGGGAAATGGTTATGACAGAAACTGTCAAAAATAGTCATAATCAGTGATAGGAAAAACTCAGTCCACCGAAATCCTCAATCAATGCCGATGCCGGAGCCAAGTCGACTATTAAACCGCAAAGCGCGAGCTCGAAAGTGACTCCAACACCGAACACCAAAAGAAAATCCGGAAGAACCAAGTCTCCAAGGGTGTAGGCGTTCGATGACGCATGCCCAATAAATCCTTTTCAGAACTCCATGCGGCCCAAAGGGACTATCTTACTACGACAGGGTCCGCACGAAACAAAATGACCAGAAACACGCTCTCTTTATGTAATCCCACATAGGTGGTTGAAAATGGCGACGGCCAACGGTACGGTAAAAGAGCGCTAGGCCACGAAAACAACAGGGCATCACTACAAAAAAAGTCAAAAACCTTTAAATACTTCATACTTGAATACCAACGGAACCTCGCGCGGACAGCATGCGCATTACTGTCACACAAAGCTCAGAAGCCTCAACGAAACTGTTCACAAAGAACACGCTACTTGACAACATGACGTCATCAGACAAAAAGGGTACGGTAAATGACAACAAAACGTCAACAGGTACGAAATATTCCGACCAGCGGTAAAAGCTCGTTAAATGCTAACGGTAAGTGTACAAAACACTGCGATAACTGTTAGGGGTGTCCACGAAGAAGTCGGTAAACCAGGTTGGGCGGTACATGATAATAATGAGTATGAGATAAAGGCCAACGAAAATAACTACGTCAAACCAACTAAGAAGATGGCCTGAGGGACGTAATAACCGCACGAGCGAATCTCCCCAAGCACACCAACAACAATCCACAACTGATCAACAAACCAAAACGCAGTGATGAATTCCAACCTGCTCACCAAAAATCAACGCGGCACAACACCAAACGATAGCAAAAGAAAAATTGTCAAAATCGGTAATCATCAACTTCAAAATCGATAAACCTCGCTAACGTGAACGTCAAAATCGATAAACGTCAGTTCGGTACAACAAAAGGGTCAACTTAGCCCAAGGCTAAACAATGTAAACGACAGGGAATCGAAACTCCCAACTAAGCCTTCGAAAAGACTTAAAAAAACAAGGTCGGTACCTTCACTCAACAACATCTGGTACTAAATCCGACTAATACGGGATAAAATCTGCACTAAATGCAACGAGAGATCTCGGTAGTATGAACTGGCTAAGAAAAACAAGAAACGACGGTAAAAATGACGAAAAAGACACTCAAAATATGAAAAGACATGGAAAAACACAAAAAGAAAACTCAAAAAGGCGATAAACAACAAGAAAACACAAAACTACAAATAGAAAATAAGAAAAGACAAGAAAAAACATATAGAAAACAAGAAAAGAAACGTAAAGACAAATGACAACTAAGAAAAAAAACATATACACGGTCAAGAAAACTAATGAAAATAAACTAAGAACAGGAAAAGACAAGAAAAGACTTATAGAAAACAGAAGAAAACAGGAAAAGACAAATAGAAAACAAGAAAAGAAGCTCGGTAAAATACTCTACTAAGAAAAAACGGTTTACCAGTCCATACCACTTCGAAATGACGAAAAAAAACATTTGTGACAATAATATAAATAATAACAGACAACAATGAACACCAACGTCCCACGTTGTCGCGCCAAAATTAAGACACACAGCGCAAAAAAAAGGAAAACCCCAAAATGAGGTCGAGCGTTGTCGTGCACCAATAGGCTCCAAACGTTGGAATAGCCAAAATCAAGGCACCACGGGTGGCTTGACGACAGAACCAAACAGACACAACCCCAAGTTAGGGTACCAAAATTAAGACGTACAACGAAGGGGCTTGGCGAGAAGACGAATATCGGAAAAGAACAGGCCCACACGTTGGGAAGCCAAAATTAGCCTGTTACGGTATTAAAAGGACTTTACGACACCCACCCAAGGTAAGCATCGCACCACGGAATCAGTCCTGAAAACCTGACACACTTGCCCTGAAATCGGTTCGAAATAGGCTAATAGGCCACGGCTGGAACGCTCAGGGAGTCGGGCGTGAGTCACACGATACGTTCTGGGCAAGCGCGTTGTGGCATAATATATACAGGGTATGTCGAAATTATGAGGGCGCCACCAAGCCTGTCTTAACCCGGCTAACCGGGCCTGGACGGTTAGACGGGAGCGAAGCATGCAAAAATACTCCGCCAATAAGATTACTCAAGAGTTGCAAGGTCAAATAACCATTTCGGGATTGCCTTAAGCAAGGATTGTGATTAGGTGTCAATCCGACCACGACTACGCAGCTGTCTCACTCATCTGCACGCTCACAGCTTCCTCGTTCCGTCGTACAATAATCCGTACAATAAAGGGGCGTCTATCTGTAACAGAACATGCACAAGCCGAAACAAACAATAGTTCCCTTAACTAACCAATCATATATTTCACTTCGGGTTACAATGGGGTAGCAGAATGCGTCGCCCTGTATCTAACCTTAATCTATAATTAAGGGCACCAGCTGGCACGCGCGCTCTAAACTTAACGACAGATGTTGAACATTAGTGAACAGCAATAATAGGTAGTAACGAGTAGGTACAAAGATACACGTTGCCTTATGCAAGGGCAGCGACGATTTACATTTGCCTTCACGGCATGAACAGTCTGCAAGTCTAAATGAATACACTAGCGTAGTAATGAGTAGGTACAAAGATACACGTTGCCTTATGCAAGGGCAGCGACGATTTACATTTGCCTTCACGGCATGAACAGTCTGCAAGTCTAAATGAATACACTAGCGTAGTAATGAGTAGGTACAAAGATACACGTTGCCTTATGCAAGGGCAGCGACGATTTACATTTGCCTTCACGGCATGAACAGTCTGCAAGTCTAAATGAATACACTAGCGTAGTAATGAGTAGTAATGAGTAACACTCGCGTTCACAGCGGTAATCAGGTTAAAGGCACATACCTTAATGCGTAGGCGGCGAGGGAGCCTGGTACAGTTGAGTTGCGACGAGCTGCAATCGTAGGTGGCAGGTACCTTCGGTGTTACAACGGCGAAAGGGGGTGAATGCATAACCGCCTCAATGGCGACGGGAGACGCGTCAGGACGCGTACAACGGGACGACGAAAAGAATGGGGGCCTCACTCGTTCTGCTGAACCAAATCCTCGTAGGTCGAGATGAAGGGGGCACGATCCCTCACTAACAGTAGCAGGAACTGGGCTCCAAAAACACCCACGTTACGCCGAAAACCACTCGACAAATTCCGACTCACAACCACCACACAAGCGCTCTCTGCAATGGGCTCCGGACGACTGCCACTTAAGGCGAAACAGTATATCACAAAGTCGCTGAAACAGCACTCGACGGGAAAAAGGCTGACGCCCCCGCCAAGGGCGGAAGCGCCGCACGAAAGCACAACCTCTGCGACCTCTTGTTCGTTCGACGGCTCTCGGCTGAATGCCCCAGGGAAGCGTTGGCAAAAGGTCACCTTGGCCGTGTCCCCCACGTGACTAAACCTTGGCAGCCAATCGCAAGGCGATAAAATGAAACGAGCCAATGCGGGCCACGATGGTATCACGCCACCACAGCGTGCTAAATGAAACAAACCAATGCGGGCCACGCTGGTATCACGCCGCCACAGCGTGCTATTCAGAATTCAGAAAAACGCCATCAGAGGAGAGCTCCAACCGACGACAAATACTGCTTTTGGGGCTAAATATGTGCGAAATCGTGATTCTGGAATTAGGCGATGGAGCCAAATAAAGAGCTAAAAGGGCTTAGCATACGGGCACGCTGCTCTAAGCTTAGGCGGCTATTCAAAATACCAAAATGACCTAACTAACGGCGTGAAATGCAATTAAGCATCTGAAACAGCAAAATGACTTAACAGTCGCTTACATAATTTTTCCCTGCAGATGTTCCGATGTAAAATGTTACTAAATTTGGCCTTAAAGAACTGTAAAGGTACACGAAACAAAGATACTGCTATGTTAATAGAAAAGGAGGACGTTATAGTAGATACCAAGAAGTTAGTACAAAAGAAAAATAATGAACATACTTGTACTTTAATTGAAAAAGAATATATTGCACTAAGGTAAATAGTCAGAAGCTAGTAGAAGATAAAAATTCTAAGGAAAATACTATTTTAAATGAAAATAAAAACGTCATACTTGATGACCAAAAGCTAGTAGAAGCTGAAACTATTATGGACATAGCAAAAATGCATATAGTATTTCTAGAAAATGATAGCTACAGCTTCGACTCACATGAAACTATGATGAACACTATAGATAGACAGAAGTAACTTTGTAGGGAGTAAGCTGATGGGACGATAATTATTGCAATCTTTGGCGTTTTTCCTTGCTTAGGGAAGATCAGTATATGAGCATGCTTCCACTTTTCGGGAAAGTGACCAATGTACAGACAGGCATTGTATAGGGTGACAAGATACGCTACAGATTTTTTTGGTAGGTTTTTTATTACGACGTTGGGTATTAAGTCGTATCCGGGAGCTTTTGTTATAGATAATTATTTAATATGGAATGAGAGTTCTCGAAAAGTTAAGGGATAATCAAAATCGTTGCTGACTAGGTAGTGCCTCTCATTATACAGAATTACGGTGTTAAAGAATTTTCTGTTCTCATCAGAAATTGTAGCCATAAAGGTATTTTCCAAGTGGTCGGCAAAAAGCGTACATTTTTCGTTGTCTGTCGAATAACCGCGGTTATTGGCTATTAATGTTGGTATGGTTGTCTGTTGTCTTCTAATACGCTTTGTACTCTTGCGCATTTCAGGGTCGTTGGGTTCTAGATCGCTTATATGCTTTTTATAACTATTAATTCTATAATTATCCAGCTCTCTTCGAATGCGTCGAGTAATGTTGTTTAGCAAATTTTTTACTTGGACCACTCTAGTTCTTTGCCATTCTCTTCGTAGCCTACTCTTTTCTCTAATAAGATCTAAAATATATATGGGAGGCATATTAAAATTTGTTTTCCTTTTCGGCGATTGGGGAATAGTTGCCAGACGAATGGCGTCAGTTACTGCAGTGGTAAAAGTTTCAACGTTAGCATCGGTATCCAGAATGTTATTGATTGAATAAGGATTAATTAAGGAAGAATTCAAGTTATCTTGGAACTTCTTCCAACGCACGGTTCCATTTATTAATCTTGGATGACTCGTTCTGACAATTGCAGTGTTGGCTATGTTAATTATCACTGGTAGATGATCAGATTCTAGCTCACTGATTGTTGTTTGTTGTAAGGGGAGAGAAAAGTTCTTCGTGACAACAGCATCAAGGATATCTGGCTGATGGTCGGATCGATAGGGAAAATAGGTGTGATTTTGGAGCTAGTATTTGCAGTTGAAGATTAGTTGCTATACTGTTGAGCAACAGACCGCTGGGATTATTTACACGGCAGCCCCAATAGATATGCTTGCTGTTTAAATCGCCTAATAAAAGAGTAGGCATTTCATCTTCGAACATGTTGATAAAATCGAGATGGTTTAGTCGTTTATTGGGCTGTTTGTAAGCGGATATAATTTTGATTGGTGTGTTATCGATTGTTACACATATGGATACAGATTCAATGTTTGCAGTTGTAGTATCATCCAGAACATTAAACAAATATTGATTTTTTATGAGTATCGCTACTCCCCCTGATGCCACACGCGCTGATCTATCGGAACGTACAATATGGTAACCACTTACTTTGAATAATTCGCCTTCACAGAGATGGGTTTCCGTGATGCAGGCAATGTCAATTTTATATCTTGCCAAAAACGCAATAAAAAAGAGACCTCTGAGATTTTATCCCGTTGGCGTTAAAATTTAATAATGTGATATTTGGTATGATATTTTTAGTTTTATTTGACATTGAGGAGATTGGGAATAATACTGTTAATAATATAGGTTTTGATTTGTTCCAGGATTGAAGTTATAAATTGCATAATAATTTGACCTAAATTGTCAATGAGAGGAGATGGTACATTAGAGGAGGGTGTCTCTGTTGTAGGTTTGAATGTGTTAGAATTTTGTAAAACTGCTTGAGAAAAACTTTTACTAGTGTTATAAACCGATTGGTTTGGTACTTGCCGTGGTCTAATAAGCGATGGTCTTTGCTTCTGCAGTGTTTTGTGGTGGGGGCAACCTCTGTAACTAGCTGGATGGTCACCGTTACAGTTGACACAAACGGGGCGATCTTATGCACCTTTTGCGCATTTTCCGGTGGGATGGTCGTTGCTACACTTTACACATCGAAATTTGGCTGCACAGTAACTTTTGGTGTGGCCATACTTTTGACAGTTGTGACACTGCGGTATGTGCTGCGGTTTTTTCCTTATTTCCACACTTACTTTACAACTTGCTAAATATTCTAGTTTGAGTATTTCACTAGCTTTTTCCGTAGCTGTTAGAATAATAACGCATACTGGAATTGGCTGTTTTTTCTCTGTTCAGAAGGCGTGTCACACTTTTTACTGGGAACTTTAATTCTGTAAGTTCTTCTTTGATACCTTGCTCGCTGAGAGATACTGGAATGCTTTTAATGACTACCGACAATGGTTTATCACTAGGGTTTTGGAATGAATGGTATGGTACCTGGTTTTCTTTATAATACTTTCCAAGTATGCGATAGTCTTCTTGTGAAGTCAGATTAATTTTAAGATAACCGTTTTTTAATTCAGTAGTAAAGGCGCCCTTGATTTTCTCTTTTATATATCTTATTATTTCTTTGTGGTTGATTACAGTAGCATTATGTAAGAAAATCGGTGGTATTTTTTCTTTTGTGCGAGGTTCAGTTTTGATTTCGCAATTACCGGAGCTGGATGCGTCATCTGTAGGTACCTTGTTTTCTGAAACTTCTAGTGTCGATAGTAAGTGATATCGTATTTGTTTAGTTAAGTTGTCTGAACTCCAGTAGTATTTTTTTGGACAGCATTTATTGGCGGAGAGAATTTATCGGACTTTCTTTTAGATGCGTTCTCCATTGGAAGTACCGTACCTGGACCCTGGATATGACCAGGTATCACAAAGAATTTTCGATAAGCAGCAGTAAATTGTTATCGTAGAATAAACGAAATATTTAAAAACACTCTGGGTTAACAAACCCACACTCGATAGCAAGTTCAAAGGTTAGCACTGTGGCAGACCTGAAATCGTCTGCACCGCACGAGTGTCCGAACTCAACTCGTGCCAAGCTGGACAGGCGGTTTCGTGGCGCACCTGGAGAAGAGACATTAAGGGCACGATGAGAAGAAATCACCAGCTCCCGTCTGCGGAACGACTATCGCAGGGGCCTTTCCTCGAGGCCAGGGGACAAGCGAACAAACTGCAGATAGGCGACGCATAGGGCTAGAATAGTAAATGATTTCTATGGAAGGTAAGGGATTACGCGGATGGAATTGTCAGCAGTCACACCAGATATAAACCCTATAGAGCATATCTGGGACTATTTGGGGAAGCAACTTAGAAAACGTCAAAACCCACCACAAACTTTAAACATGCTCGAAGAAGCGTTGAGAAGAGAGTAGGATAATATTCCACAAATGTTAATTGCAAATTGCATACAAAGTATGCCAAATTGTTGCCAATAACTTCTAAATGCTGGAGGAGGTCCTCAACGATATTAATTTCCTTGTTCTTCGTTTTTTTTGTTAATATTTTTTTTATAATTTCATAATTTTTTAATTTTATTAATAAAAGTAAGATTTTGTTAATGCTTAAGTTGATATATGAGTACAGTGCAAATAAATACGCTTAACATAAGCACTATAAAACAAAAACTCTATGGTTTTTTGGGAAAAATTTAAATATTTATTAAGATACTCCAATATATATTATGCAAATGGTCCAGTTCATTTGTGGAGCAGTATATATGTGTGTAGAAGTGTTTTACTATTCTCATTGAATCGTTCTTTGTTAAGCCGTTGTTTAACATTATATTTCTCATGCTAGCGTTGATGTCACCCATTATTATAACCTCTCCTGAATCAGGTGTTTTGTTTTGAACTCTGTAATCTGCAACGCCGATAGGTGGATTGAATAGCTCAACGGAAATGTATCGATCCGAAATTCTTAATAAAGGAGGAAAGTTTGTGGACAAGGTTAGCTGCCTACCCACGTTAAAGAACTGACCTGCTCAAAGAAGCAATAATTTAAAAATGGGGAGTATACGAATACGGTGGGAACAGGGAAAACACGATTTTGAAAAAGAAGATAACAAGGATTGCGTACTGGAACGTAAGATCAAGAAATAATCCTATCATTAAGCATACATAAAATAGACTTTCGCGCTATAGCAAAAACCAGACGTAGAAGTCGAGAGCATTCACAGTATCCAAACTATACAGCGGTAAGAAAAACGACAGCAGCGCATTTCGGAGTAAGACTGCTGATACACATTTTTTTGTTTGTGAATGAACAAAGTCTAGGGATGCAGAGTACCAGTTACCTTAGAAACCGTCTGCTGTGGTTATATGGTCAAAGTCCTACTTAGAATTTTGCCGGGACTAAGGAGTTTCAACCCTAGCAAGGGATCTTTTATGTGATATATACACATCGTAGTAAAATGGGACCCACAGCTTTACATCACTTCGGAATGATGACATTCTGTAGAGATTTTCATCCGTATATATATTTTTAAAATTTTTGAAAACTCCACCGGGACCGGGGATCGCCCTCGCGACCTTCGATCAGTAGTCAGAAAGCTTTACCACTGAGCTACGGACCTCCACACACATTTTGTATCCACGATATCGGTATGCTACCCTAATGTGGGAAAAGAAAACAAAAATGTAGAAAACCTATATCTGATTATCTGTATATGCACCAGACAAAGGACTAAAACAACTAGAAATAGACAAAATACCTGGTTCAGAAACGACCGTACTAATATTTTATTGATATTAATAAATGCAAAAACTACAACAAACACAATGGAAGTTCATATTAGGTTTTAAATAGCTACTCAGCAACTACTCCACTTTAATCTTGGAATTTATCTATTCATTCAACGGAGCATAATCTTCAGGGAAATGCGCTTTATTCTATGCGGCGAAATTTCCACGCTTCGGTCCGCAATTTATAGTCGTAACTACAGGAAATAAAATAAATTTCCCTTCTGCTGTGGATGACACGCGAATAAATATCCGCATCGTTTGATGTCATAATACCTGTTTGTAGATGAACTCGATTTCTAAGGATTGGGAAGGGCGTGGAGCGAGCATCTGTACTGACGCATCTTCAACTATTTCCATATGCGAATATGGATTGCATGGCCCATAACGTGCCTTTTTCGGTTTTAAGATTATTCCATCAATTTTTTACGTCAACGTTTGGCAAAACAGAAGAGAAAACCGATATATCTGGATTTGAGTATAATCGGATTTTGCTGGGCGCTAGTCGGCAAAAATGTTGTTATTTTATTAATCTGATATTTAATAACCAGCTTCTGCCGATCATATTTGCTACCACTCTAAGCTTCAAGCTCGCGCTTGTATGTGATTAAGCCCTTATTTCGAATGTAAATGGCCAAATTAAATCATTATAATTCTAAAGAATTGATGCTTGACCCAGTAATTTAGTATAATGGCACACTTACTAAAGCGATCGTACATGCAGAAGCATTAGATATTTCAAGCTTGTTATGTGAATATCGTAGAGACAAAACGCACAAAGCAGGCCGATTATAACATTTTTTTTAATATTAATAAATATACCATGCCCTGTATTTATGATGTAGAGAAGACTGGTGCAGTATGGGCTATTTTCCTTTGTTTTGTAAAATGTGAATATCGAGTCTTTCTAGATTATCTTATCTTTGTTTATTTGAGATTGTCTGCATAACCACGTATTTTTTAAATAGTTATTAAAAACAATTACCCTTATATAGGTCGACCTCAAATTGTCAATATTAGAATTAAATTTCGGTTTAGACCGCGTCGTCTTTGTAGATAAAGACCCAGCATTTTTTGGCTTAATGTGCCTAACACCTTGTGAACTCAGCAAGAGTCAAAGTTGCTCTTAGAGCATGATACAAGCTGCAATGTGTTGCGAAACGTTAGTCTGTATGGGTGCACAAACAGTGAAAAGGACAAATATGCGTAAGTATCCTTGTTCACAAGGTACTCTAATAACACTGACCAAATCATGGGTAGCTTGTAAGAGTTCACGAGCCACCAAAGAACATAACCGTTGCACAAATCCTTGCTTTAGTTCACAAGGTGTTAGGTACATTAAGTCAAACAATGCTGGGTGTTTACCTACAAAGACGACACGGTCTAAGCCGAAATTTAATTCTAATATTGACAATTCGAGTAACCGCAAAAGGTTCAAACATTAGACGACATCGAATTCACATTGCATGTTATTTAGGCTTAAACGCTGGTAATTAGTTAGGTAATACTAACGTTTTATAAAGGCAAAAAATGTGTTACATTCAGGGTGAGACTGTTAAATTTATATATTTTTTGTGCTTTCTTCAGGTTGTACACTAAAGAATTTATAGTTTTTTACGACATTAGTACATCACAGTCGAGCCCGTGAGGGCGTTAACTAGCGAGGACGTAGATACGAATACCAGCCGTGTGTCTTTTAATTTCTTATTTTTGTATACTGACAAGCCCAAGGACCATATTGATTCTTAATAGTATTCGCAACTAGTTTAGAAAAGTTGATACTCTTTTATTGAATAAGTATTGCTGGTTTGAGTACGAGCGTTAGCGAGTACTCAAACAGCGATACGAGTTCAGTAAAACCACTTTTCTAATGCATTCCGTATACTATTTTATGAAATATACAATTTTTATATTAAAGTTACATTAGATATCAAAAGATAACCAAGCTGAGCAGAACTTCTTTTTATGTACTAAAGCGCAATAAGCAGCGCAAGTTCATGTTGTGTGTTTGGCAGTGCTGAAGTGTATTGTTTGTGATACTGAAAGTATATATGTTAAAGTCGAGGTTAGCAGGTTAGGTTTTGTGTCAGTCTTGGCACATACTGTCGTAAAACCTAACCTGTTAACTTAGAATATGACTCACACTGACGGTGTCTCCAACAATTTAGGCGCACAGGAGAGCCAAGTTCTACTTGCCACAGCAATGGTTCAAGTAAGGCAGCATCCGGGATGACTCATCTATTACGAGTATTAATAGATCCCGGGTCTCAGGGGTCATTTATCACGGAAGCATCAGCCGAATTATTGGCATTACCCAGGACCAAAGTTCGAGCTGAAATCACAGGAATCGGGAACAGCGAGCCAAAAATTGCTAAATGGAAAATCCCAGGTTTGGTCACACCTAGATTTTCAAGTAACTTTTCCCTACCTGTCAATTTACTAGTACTTCCTAAACTTACAAAAGCCATGCCTTCAAGACCCATCCCAAATATAAATATCAATTCCTGGAGCAATATCTTCATCGCCGATCCAACCTTCAACCAACCTGGCTCTATAAATATAATTCTAGGCGCCGAAGAATATTCTAAAATAATTCTAGAAGGAATCACTAAAACAAAGAATGGCATCTTAGGACAAAATACCGAGCTGGGCTGGATTTTATCTGGAACCATTGGAAGACAACATAACGACATCATTAAAGTCAACACCATGGTTGCCAAAATTGAAGAAGACGAGCAGTTACAAACATTCTGGAACATAGAAGAAGTTCCCACTCCACGAAAAATTTCCCCAGACGATCAGGTATGTGAAAATTAATTCACAGACACAGTGCGGCGAGACGAAGATGGAAGATACATAGTGAAGATTCCATTCAAGCAAACTTCCGAGAGCCTGGGAAGGTCCAAACCTTCAGCATTGGCGAGACTATTGCATCTGGAAAAGAAGCTGAGACAAGATCAAGATCTAGAAATCCAATACAAGAAATTCATGCAAGAATTATTCTCCTTAGCATAGAATTTCGGCTTAGACCGCGTAGTATTTGTATATGAACACCCAGCATTTTCTGGCTTAATGTGCCTTGCACCTTGTGAAGTCGAGCAAAAACCCGCTCGATGGCCATGCTCTTTGGTGGCTTGTGTTGTTTGAGTATCTTGAGAACGAGGATACTTAGGCAGATTTGGCCGTTTTGCTGTTTGTGCATCCATATTCACTAACGTTTCGCAAGACCTTGCAGCTTGCATCATCAGAGTGAAAGTCGCACTAAGAACCGAAGGTCGGTGTGGAGGTATTTATAGTCCTCTGTGCCAGGCGCGCGGAGTGGCGTAACGCTGGCGCTGGTTGGTCGTCCGAGTGCAACGTAATCCGTGGGGCTTGGCCGTATGACGCAGAGTGGTTGTAACGCTTTAGATCGTGTATCACAGGGGTCCACGTTTTACTAAGCTTAAAGCCATCTTCCCTGTTGATATTATTTGGATGTTTTTCTATTTCTATGGCTTCACGTATCACTCGCGGGAAGTAATCTACATATCTTAACCAGCAAGTCGGTTTTAGCTGCGCTTGTTCGAGAGCCTTGGTTTCAAAAGCTTCCATGTAGATATTAGCGATAACAGGTGATAGCGGTGAACCCATGGCCGCTCCTTCGACTTGTTCGTATATTTTATTGTTCCAACTGAAGTAAGTGTTTTCAGGCAAATTTCAACAAGTTCAACTTGGTCTGTAGGCAAGAGATCTTTGAGCATTACTAGCACCTCATCAACCGGCACTTTCGTGAAGAGTGATACTACGTCAAAACTGACTAGGAGATCATCTTTGTTTAACTTTATGTTCTTTAGTTTCTGGACAAACTCTGCTGAATCCTTGACAAAGGAGTCTGTTTTACCAGTTAGAGGCTGTAGTATACTGGTTAAATGTCTTGCTAAAGCATGTGTAGGAGAATTGATCGCGCTGACAATTGGTCTCAACGGCACGCCCTCCTTATGTATCTTAGGTAGGCCATACATGCGAGGAGTTATTGCATTTCTAGGAATCAATCGGTGCTTTAAAGTGGGATCGATACTATCGGAGCATTTTATGGCAGAGGTTATCTTTGTTTTGAGAGAGGTAGTGGGATTGCGGTGTAGACTTTTGTAAGTTGTATCAGATAGTAAGACCTCCATCTTCGCATTATAATCTTCAGTGTTCATTACCACAGTAGCATTTCCTTTGTCAGCTTTGAGAACGACAATGTCTTTGTTCTTCTTTAATGCTGTAGCTGCCTCTCTCTCTGCTTTACTGATGTTGGAGCGGGGCGGTTTCGCTCTTCTTAAAATACAAGACACATCCTGTCGGATGATTTCTGCATCTTTTCTGGGAAGTTTTTGGATTGCTGCTTCCACTCCACATATTATCTCCTCCACAGGTATTTGCTTAGGGGCTACGGCGAAGTTAAAACCTTTCTTTAGTAAGGATGTGGTCTGTTTATCTAGTTGTATGTTGCTAAGGTTTACGATTACTTTGTCCGTAGCCAATTGTTTCGAAGACTGCTTAGGCGCTAGCTTATCATATTTGGCAGATTGCTTAGCTGTTGCTTGTTCCAGTGTGTTGTGTGCTTGTCTTGTAGTGATAGCGTCGATTTTCTCCCACAATGTTGGCTCCAACGTGTTCGCCAGTTTTATGTGTAGGGTGTACAGCCTTGACCCTGTGCTATCTAATTCCTGTCTAACTCTTTGTATTTCGGATCTTAATAAGCCCAGACTGGCATTGTTGAGAATTCTGTTGTTATGATGATTTCTTAGATGGTGTTTAATGTGGACACAGTTAGGTAAGACCTTGCTGTCACGGCAACGTTTTAGAAAGGCTAGGTCCGCTAATAATTTCGCCTTCTTCTGCCTTAGTTGGTCTAATGTTCTGGTTTGGTTGTGAACTTCCTCGCCGTAGAGGCGTGTTATGTATTGTTTGAGGCTTTCGCGGTTACTCGAATTATTCTCCTTAGCATAGAATTTCGGCTTAGACCGCGTAGTATTTGTATATGAACACCAAGCATTTTCTGGCTTAATGTGCCTTGCACCTTGTGAAGTCGAGCAAAAACCCGCTCGATGGCCATGCTCTTTGGTGGCTTGTGTTGTTTGAGTATCTTGAGAACGAGGATACTTAGGCAGATTTGGCCGTTTTG
This sequence comes from Agriotes lineatus, assembly GCA_940337035.1. NCBI lineage: Eukaryota > Metazoa > Arthropoda > Insecta > Coleoptera > Elateridae > Agriotes > Agriotes lineatus. The sequence goes on from CALNHX010006198.1 coordinate 25,798, forward strand.
CTGTTTGTGCATCCATATTCACTAACGTTTCGCAAGACCTTGCAGCTTGCATCATCAGAGTGAAAGTCGCACTAAGAACCGAAGGTCGGTGTGGAGGTATTTATAGTCCTCTGTGCCAGGCGCGCGGAGTGGCGTAACGCTGGCGCTGGTTGGTCGTCCGAGTGCAACGTAATCCGTGGGGCGTGGCCGTATGACGCAGAGTGGTTGTAACGCTTTAGATCGTGTATCACAGGGGTCCACGTTTTACTAAGCTTAAAGCCATCTTCCCTGTTGATATTATTTGGATGTTTTTCTATTTCTATGGCTTCACGTATCACTCGCGGGAAGTAATGAGGTATTGTGTCTTGTATTTTAAGAAGAGCGAAACCGCCCCGCTCCAACATCAGTAAAGCAGAGAGAGAGGCAGCTACAGCATTAAAGAAGAACAAAGACATTGTCGTTCTCAAAGCTGACAAAGGAAATGCTACTGTGGTAATGAACACTGAAGATTATAATGCGAAGATGGAGGTCTTACTATCTGATACAACTTACAAAAGTCTACACCGCAATCCCACTACCTCTCTCAAAACAAAGATAACCTCTGCCATAAAATGCTCCGATAGTATCGATCCCACTTTAAAGCACCGATTGATTCCTAGAAATGCAATAACTCCTCGCATGTATGGCCTACCTAAGATACATAAGGAGGGCGTGCCGTTGAGACCAATTGTCAGCGCGATCAATTCTCCTACACATGCTTTAGCAAGACATTTAACCAGTATACTACAGCCTCTAACTGGTAAAACAGACTCCTTTGTCAAGGATTCAGCAGAGTTTGTCCAGAAACTAAAGAACATAAAGTTAAACAAAGATGATCTCCTAGTCAGTTTTGACGTAGTATCACTCTCAAGTGCCGGTTGATGAGGTGCTAGTAATGCTCAAAGATCTCTTGCCTACAGACCAAGTTGAACTTGTTGAAATTTGCCTGAAAAACACTTACTTCAGTTGGAACAATAAAATATACGAACAAGTCGAAGGAGCGGCCATGGGTTCACCGCTATCACCTGTTATCGCTAATATCTACATGGAAGCTTTTGAAACCAAGGCTCTCGAACAAGCGCAGCTAAAACCGACTTGCTGGTTAAGATATGTAGATGATACCTTTGTCATCTGGTCACATGGACGCCAGACATTGAATCTGTTTCTAAAACACCTGAATTCTGTGCATCCCAACATACAATTCACAATGGAAGTAGAGGAAAATTGCAGTATTCCGTTTCTAGACGTCCTGGTGAAACGTAAATCAGATGGCAGTTTAGGACATGCAGTCTATAGAAAGAAAACACACACGGACAGATATCTAAATGCTGACTCACATCATCATCCAATGCAAAAAGCAACAGTTCTCCAGACTCTGGCGACAAGAGCCGTTCGTATCTCAGACGAGGAAAATCTAGAGAGAGAAAAGCTACATCTGTTTGACTCTTTACAAAGGAACGGATACACAACTACCGCCATACGAAAAGCACTAGACAAGACTATGACAAAAAAGGCTAAAGAAGAATCTCCACCTCTGGAAGGCTTAGCATTTCTACCTTACGTTAAAGGCTCAACTGATAAGATAGGACGTGTCCTGCAACGATGCAACGTCAAAACTGTGTTCACGAGCAAGGAAACTTTGGGTAACGGCTTCAGATCTGTAAAAGACAAGATTCCAAGTTTAAAAACCGCTGGCGTATATCGCATTCCTTGTTCTTGCGGCTCGAGTTACATTGGACAGACTGGTCGTTCCGTTGATCTAAGACTCCAAGAACATAAAGGCGATTGCAAACACAAACGCATCACAAAATCAGCCGTAGCTGAGCATACGTTTACAAATGGGCACACTTTAGAATTTGAGCATGCCAGAGTACTTGCCAGAATACCTCATTACTTCCCGCGAGTGATACGTGAAGCCATAGAAATAGAAAAACATCCAAATAATATCAACAGGGAAGATGGCTTTAAGCTTAGTAAAACGTGGACCCCTGTGATACACGATCTAAAGCGTTACAACCACTCTGCGTCATACGGCCACGCCCCACGGATTACGTTGCACTCGGACGACCAACCAGCGCCAGCGTTACGCCACTCCGCGCGCCTGGCACAGAGGACTATAAATACCTCCACACCGACCTTCGGTTCTTAGTGCGACTTTCACTCTGATGATGCAAGCTGCAAGGTCTTGCGAAACGTTAGTGAATATGGATGCACAAACAGCAAAACGGCCAAATCTGCCTAAGTATCCTCGTTCTCAAAATACTCAAACAACACAAGCCACCAAAGAGCATGGCCATCGAGCGGGTTTTTGCTCGACTTCACAAGGTGCAAGGCACATTAAGCCAGAAAATGCTGGGTGTTCATATACAAATACTACGCGGTCTAAGCCGAAATTCTATGCTAAGGAGAATAATTCGAGTAACCGCGAAAGCCTCAAACAATTCATGCAAGAATATCTAGATTTAGGACATATGGAAATAGTAGAAAAGTTTCGACCTATTGGGTTGGTTAGCACCCATCATTAGCACTGCTAAACTACTCATCCAAGAGCTATGGCTCGAAAATATCAAGTGGGACGACCCAGTTTCAGAAAGTAGCCAGGGCAAATGGGAAACGTTCAAATCTCAACTCAAATCGGTGGTAGAAATTACATTACCAAGGTGGCTTTTTACCAAAAAGGAAGCCCAAATAGAACTGCATGGATTCTGTGACGCTTCCGAAAGAGCTATTGGGGCCGTGGTCTACACCAGAATTATAACGTGATCAGGCCAATCCAAGGTATCATTATTAATAGCAAAATCTAAGGTGGCACCAGCTCGAGCAAAGAGAACTCTACCCAGACTGGAACTCTGCGCAGCAGTACTACTTTCCAATCTATTAAAACGGGTAATCACAGCACTGGACATTCCTAAAGTATCTACCTTCGCCTGGACAGACTCCATGGTCGCATTAGGATGGATAAAGGGAGTTCCAATAAGATGGAAGACATTCGTCGCAAACCGCGTACCCGAAATCAACCATCTGATTCCGGCTGAACATTGGAACCACGTCAAATCTGAAGAAAATCCTGCATACGTCATCTCCAGAGGCACTAGTCCAGGGAAATTAAAGGAACATGTACTATGGTGGGATAGACCAAGTTGGTTAGTTAACAAAGAGCTATGGCCGTGTCAACCAGACACCGCAACAACCACTGAAGAAGCGAAAGGTTACACTGTGCATCAAACTACAGTTCATCAACATGAGAACGAAGTTATTCATCGCTTTTCGTCTCTGACAAGAATGGTACGAGTCGTGTCCTACTGCCGAAGATTCATTAACAAGTGTAGGCGTCTTCCCATTCAACCAGGATGTCTATCAGTTAAAGAAATGGAAGACACCATCCTCACACTCATTAAGGTCGTCCAAGGAAGTGATCCTATTCTGAGGGCAACAGGATCTCAACTCCGAAAGAGAAGATGTGTGGACTCCAATAACAAACTCGCCAATCTCAATCCATTCATCGATCAACACGGAATCATCCGTGTTGGAGGAAGACTAGAAAATTCAACCTTATCCTACCACGAAAAACACCCAATTATCCTTCCTTATTCCAATCATGTTTCCAAATTAATAATCCATGAGGCACATTTACGCACTTTACACGGTGGCATTCAACTCACACTGTCCTATGTCCGAAGAAAATATTGGATCATCAACGCAAAGAAAGCCGTCAGCTCCAGCATCAAGAAATGCTTTCGATGCATCCGATTCAAGGCAGAGGCAGTCCAGCAATTAATGGGGAATCTCCCACCAATCAGAGTCAATTTAACCTCGCCATTCTTCCATTCAGGAGTGGACTATGCCGATCCAATACAAATTCGAACATCCAAGGGAAGAGGGCATTCTTCATCCAAGGGGTACATTGCTGTTTTTGTTTGTTTATTAACCAAGGCAATACATTTAGAAGCCGTCAGCGACATGACAACTAACAGCTTCCTAGCAGTCTTCAGGAGGTTCATTGCCCGAAGAGAACGCTGTGCACATCTTTATAGCGACAACGGAACGAATTTCGTCGGAGCACGAAAGGTCTTGGCCAAGGAAATCCGTCAAGCAATGGAAGGTCCAGTTATCCAAGAAAATGTATCCACCATTGGTACCCAATGGCACTTCATCCCTCCAGTAGCCCCACACTTCGGAGGGATATGGGAAGCAGGAGTAAAATCAATGAATCATCATCTGAAGAGAACCATTGGCAACGCTACTCTAACATTTCAAGAATTGACAACTCTGCTTTGCCAAATCGAAGCCTGCTTAAACTCATGTCCTCTGTGCCCACAAGGCAACGATATTGAAGACACCATTGCATTGACACCAGGCCATTTCCTGATAGGAAAAGAGATAATATCACCACCGGACCCAATCAGCACACCAATATCAACAAATCTGTCAAATCGCTGGAGAATAATCCAAAAAAATAAGCAAAACCTTTGGAAATCATGGAGCTCAGACTACCTTCATGGATTACAGCAAAGAAACAAATAGAAGAAACCGGTGGAGAACATAAAAGTTGGTGACCTAGTGTTAATCAAAGAAGAAAATATCAATCCTAGTAAATGGCCCTTAGCAAGAGTTACCGACATTCATCCTGCAACCGATGGATCTGTACGAGTGGTAACCATCCAGAAATCAGGAGGACATTTCATTACCAACTAACGAAGAATCGCAGGAACCAGAGTCTGAAGAGAAAATTTCGGACAACAGCACCCACACACAATCATTCCCAGTACCAAAGAAGACTGTCACGTCCAAATGGAAAATGTTTCTACTCATATTTACTCTCCTTACTACGAATACATTGAGTAAGGCAGAATTCAACATCCAAAAACCAGACAGCGGGTACTATATAGAGCATATTGGACACGGGAAGATTGAACGAAGAACATTCCGGATCGAAATCCAGTTCGAGAGGGGGAAGATCGAAGAAGACTTCGAAACAGTAGTTACCGGCATGGTGGACAAATTCGACAATCTCTGCAACTCTACAAAAGAACTGTCCGAAGATACATTATGCAAGACACTGGTGCATCATCTTCGGGAACAAAAAAGGCATATGGAATGGATTAAAACTGGTATGGAAGATATCATAACAAGACGAGAGAAACGAGGAGTGCTTGGGACTGTACTCACGTCAATTTTCGGAGTAAACGACGAAGTCTATCAATATATTGATAGACTCGACAAAAATCAACAGGAGTTAATAAAAATGGACAGTCAACAATCCAAATTCTTGCTGTCAGCACTTTCAAGATTTAATGAAACCGAAGAACGAATCGATCAGAAGCTGGAACATTTTCAAGAGAAACTACATGGGCAAATGGTATAAGGCAACCGACTCCAACCGATTGAACATCCACATCATCAGTGTGTACCAAGTCGCCACCAATGTTATTAGTGAGCTGTGCAATTACCATACAAACATTTTGAACGTTCATTTCCAACAAGGTAATTTTTACGAGCTAATCACGCCTGCCCAAATCAAGCAAATCCTCGCAAATGCAACCAGTAAACTCTCGCCAAACTTAGAAATTTTACCGGCCCCAATCCTAAAGGTTGACATCGGACATGATGACATCTACGTCAACGTTCAGGGATACTTCATCATAGTAGAAAAAACTGAATACCTATACCTTAATCAAAGTGACACCAATTCCTCTCCAAATTAACAACGGGTCCTACTGGGTGATCGACGTACCAAAAGGGATCTTCGCTGTGGATTACAACTTACAGATGTACTTTCAAGAGACAGATGAGGAATTTAAGGAAAATCTCCAAATTACTCCAAACACTTATATCTGCAGTCGTGAAAGGAATTGAAAACAACCCAAATTGCACCATTGATGATATATATCATCGAACAGAAATTAGTCAATGCAGCCTACGAAGACATCAGATCCAGTCCATTATTTGGAAACAACTATACATGGAAAACACCTGGATGTTCGTAGTCAACAAGCCAACCCGAATAGCTATCACTTGTAGTGGCAATAGGGAAGAAGTCACTGTCAACACTACAGGTGTAATTCAAATTTCGTCAGATTGCATCATCCAAACTGCAAAGAATACGTTAACCCCCAGGCATAACAAGAAATTCAAGATCCTAGCAGGATATTCCAAGGCCGTCAGCATCAATTTTACCAACACAATAACACCCAACTCCTTTTCAGAAATTGCAGAGGAGCCAGTACTAAAACAATCAGACCACTTCGAGGATCTACAAACTTCGCAATAGGAATTCCAGCAGCACCTAAAAGACATTACTTGGAAAACCATCCGTCACCACTCCTATCTATCCAGCGGGATCACAGGCAGCCTATTGGGAGGGGCTGTTCTAATAGGAGCTTTCTACTGCATTCGGAAAAAGATCAACCGAAGGAAGCATCAACCCAAACAACGCCAGTCAGCCGTAGAAGAATATCCTCTAAAAACTCTTAATGTGGAAGAAACAATATAGTTTTTTTCTTTTGCTTCATCTTAAAATTGGAAATATGTTTACATTTGATTTAAACACACATAAATTTTAATAACAAAATTTACGAAATCCAGTCAGAAGTTCTAAATGTAACTCTGATTTCATAAACAAGCAGTTTTAACCTCCAGTTTTACTTCATAATTTCGCCAGTTTATATTTAATTTAGATCTGTTTTAATCTTGAATTAAAACAGGCAAATTTCAGTTCCTATTTACGAAATATTAACAAACTAATCTTGTTTCGCAAGCATTGAGTTTAAAAACCGCAGCAAACTGCAACTTGGCATTTCACGCAGTACGCGACCTAGTAAACCCAAGTTCACCGCTCTGTCCTGCAAACACATACGGAACTATAAAAGCTTACTGTACTGAATTGCTGTTTTTGTACTTTTAAACGCGTTCCAGTACACTACACTATTCTAAACTTTGATATGTTACTTAGTTAAGCATTCTTGTTTTGTATAAATAGAACGTTTATTTTCGTAATAAAACAATCTGCATCTAATGTATGATTCATTCACTACGTCGCTACCCTGATACCAAGCCATAATATTATCGAGACGTGAGGCTGCGTCTCTCAGGGTAGTTTACTGTCGTCCCTTTTAAGTACCATTGACTACATTGGTTTAAAATATAAACGCAGTCTCGTTTATGTGCTTAAGGGATAGAACCCCTATTCCGGTCAAGACTGAAGTTAAATACCTCGGATTACTACTAGACCAAAAACTCACCTGGAGATCGCATATTAAGGCTAAAAGAAAACAATTGGACCTTAAAGTCAAACAAATGTATTGGTTGCTCGGCCGACGCTCACAGCTTTCCCTCACAAACAAGATTTTAATATATAAATCTATACTAAAACCCATTTGGTCTTATGGAGTACAACTCTGGGGTTGTGCAAAACCATCGAATACTAAAATACTGCAAAGATTCCAATCTAAAACTCTTCGGATGATAGCAGACGCACCATGGTACGTCAACAACCAAACCCTGCACAAAGACTTGGGAATACAGTTCATAGGCAATGAAATACAAAGAATCGCAACCACCTACCACAACAATCTCGTGGGACACCCAAACGACCTAGTGGAACAACTTCGGAACCAGCCAGCAATCGAAAGAAGATTACAGCGGCAATGGCCACAGGATTTACTGTGACACACCATCCAGGACTAACCTCCATGTTTCATCAGGGGAAATAGTAATGGCTACATCCCCTTCGTGCCATTTATAACATTAACAAATTTGCTTATTACTTTTGTCAAAGTAGATTGTAAATATGCAATTAAATTAATAAAAAAAAGAAAAAAAAAGGGATAGAACCAGCGCAAAGCAACGGAAACCTGATCCAGCCTCCAGGCAATTCTGTTCAACATTAATGAACACAACTGTACATGAAAAGGAATTTTATACAGAAAGTGCAAAGGTTGAACTGTTCTTCTGTTTTTTAGTACAGACATATTAAATTCTTGTCCAATTGGCTGATAAGATGCCAGTTCGGGGTTAGTTTGATGCTTGTTGTGGTATATGTGTTTTAAACGTTTATATTCAAGTCCTTCTATTGCTTGTGTGTGATTCCGTTGAAATGGTGACCAAATAGTGGAACCATATTCAAATTTTGATCGTATTAAGAACGTATATAGGGCACACAGATTCTCATGGGATTTAAAATTTACAAAGTTATGAATTATAAAGCCAAGACATCTGAGACTCTTGTTGCAAAAGTTTATATGTGCTTACTGAATTTTAAAATCGGTCCAAAATATGTCCCAAGATTTCTTACCACTTGCTATCTTTTTAAAACGATACCATTTATAGCATATTCATTGTACTGAAAATTGGATTTTAAGGCGAATGGCATACTGCAACATTTTGTGATATTGCAGTATACTTTATTAATAATGCTCCAACTGTACATATTGTAAATATCTTGTTGAAATGGTTATACATCTTTGAGAATTTTTATTTCCTTGTAAAGTTTAAATTGTTTGCATACAATAAACAAGAACAACTGCACACCAGACAATTTGGCAGGTCGTATATGAATAAAACAAATAACAATAGTCCCAGATTAGATCTTTGGGCTACACCAGAGGATGCAAGGTAGTCATCAAATGTAGAATCATTATATGACACAAACTGAATCCTGTTCTTTAAATAAGACCTAAAAATCAATTAACTCTAATGAAAAAGCATATTTAAGAAGCTTAATTAAAAATATGGCATGATTAACCCTGTCAAATGGATTTGAGAAGTTTGTGTACATTACATCTGTCCTTCCCCCGTGATCAAGGTTTTATTGATGTCTTTACAAGAAAAAACAGTTAAGTTAGTAACGATAGATTTATTTTTTACGAATATAATTATATAATTCTGCACGTGATTATAAATTCTGTCGAATAACATAAACTCAAATATTTTAGCTGGGACTGAAAGTATAGCGTTGGGTCTGTAATTTTTTCATTGCCATTCTTACGGACAGAAATTACCTTTGTCTTTTCCAAATATTGCGAAAAATATTTGATAGTGTCTGTAATCCGCTACTGGCTTTTGTGAGACCAGAAATATTATTTTATGATTCCAAGTATTATATTAATAAATAGTGAAAAGTCAAAAATATTATCCAAAAGTGGTAAACCAAACAATTTCAAAACCAGCCAACACAAATAGATTTAACAAATATTGAAAACACCGTCAAAACAAGTAAGTAAAAGCATGTTAATACTTCATAACACACATAGTTAGGTTATCTGATAAAAAACACGTGCGAGAAGTTGATTCACTCCGTATACCTTAGCACAGCGTTCGCGAAAAAAAAGGCAGCACATAATACACTCAAGTAACAAAAACCAAAAAATACGAACCAAGAACAGACCCGTACCTAGGGAACACATATGAACAACGAAGAGGAAGCGGAAATGGGAAACAAAAGGAGTAAACCAGAACACGTTTTGTCATCGTAAAAAGAAAGAGAGGTTTTTCATAGAAGCAAAGTAATAAATAGAACACCAACAAACACAAAACAACTTAGAGACCAAGAAACTACAGACATGGATGAAATCAAGAAATTAATATTGGAAATGAAAAAAGAATTAAAACAAGAAATGACGAAAACCAGAAATGAAACAAATGAAAATGTTAAAGAAACCAACGAAGAGGTGTGAACTATGAAATTAAAATTCAAGGAAAGCAGAGACGAAATAAACAACATAAAGAAGGAAATAAAAAAATGAAAACATATTGGAATACAGAAAGAAACTAGCTAATAAGTAAAATCGAAAAGCCAGATAAAAAACTACAACAAGCAGAGAAAGCTAAAATACGCAAAAGTCTAGTTATATCAGGAATAGATTTTAACACAAATGATAAAAATCTGGTGTGATACACGCGCACAACTTCCTTTTACAGTGATCTTATAATTAGCCAAAAATTTTATTTAAAATGTTTTAAGCATTTGTCAAAAATTTTCAAAAATTACAAATTCTACAAAAACGGTTCAAAATAGAGCGTTAGTTGAAGAGACAAATTTTCTCTAGAATTTTAAGTTGAATTCAAAAATGTAATAATATACCGGGTGTTCTATTTAAAATTAATAAAAAAATAGACAAAAAAACAAAAGAAACCCATTTTAGAAGTATTCAACTGGAAAATCACCTATCCCACATCAATACACATTCAAAATTTAATAAAAATGTAAAGTTTAAAAAAAATCGTTAGAGCCGTTTTTGAAAAAATCGAAAAAAACTGAAAAATCACAAGAGTAAACACCTACTTCCGGTTTTGCGATTTTTTTCAAAAGCTTGCTGTCTCATATACATAGTACACAAAATTTATATATGAAGTTTCAACGCCATACCGCTTTTCGTTTTTGAGATATTCTGTTCACAGACAGACAGACACACAGACAGACAGACAGACACACAGACACACAGACCAATGAAAAAAAATATGTTTTTTGGGATCAGGGGACTCTAAAACGTGAAGATCTGTTGAAAACTCAATTTCGAATTTTTGGGGTGAATCCAATACTCCCTTTATCGTAAAAGGAAGTAACAACCCACTAAAAGATTAATTCACAGAGATCTTGATTAAGGAACTAGACCAAAAAGTAATAAGTGGGGAAAAGTGAATACGAAGGAAAGATAAAAATCCTTAAAGAAAAAAGAAAATTGAGGGGAAAGAATATTTACATTGACTCGGAGCCAACCAGGGAGAGAACACGTAATTCAAAAAAAGATCAGAGATGTAGCAAGAGTTGATAGAGGCTAAAAGGGGCCATAGTTAATGTCAAATATCGAAAAGCAGAAATAAATGGCAAACTCAAGGAATGTGATAAGAAAGCACAGCATCTAATATAAAAAAACTGATGAAAAAGGTGGATGGATGTGACAAGATAATGGCCCGGCGCATTAACATGGATATGAAATAGTGATTGACATACGGGTTGAAAAAGAAGCTAAGTAAGTTCAGATCATAAATTGGTTTTAAAGGAAATAAAAGAAGAAATAAGAAAGAAAAAAGCAGAAAAACAGTATACAAAAATAAATATAGAAATGTTGAAAGATATGGTACCAGAAAAAGTTCGCCAGAAATTTTATTTTTAAATTTTAAGCATTTGTCAAAAATCTTAAAAAATTACAAATTCTACAGAAACTGTACAAAATTGGGAGTTAGTTGAAAAGACAATTTTTCTCTAAAATTTTAAGCTGAATTCGAAAATATAATAATATACCGGGTGTTTTATTTAAAATAGGAGTGAATAAAAAAGAAGAAAAAAAAAGAAATCTATTTTAGAGGTATTCAACTGGAAAATCACCTATCTCACATTAATACACATTAAAAATGTAATACAAATGTAACGTTTGGAAAAATTCGTTATAGTCGTTTTTGAAAAAACAAAAAAAAAACCTGAAAAGAGTAAACACCACACTTCCGGTTATGTAATTTTCTTCAAAAGGTTAAGATTGCTGTCGCACCTAGATAGTACAGAAAATTTATACAGATTGTCCGAAATCCGTTTGGAACATAGGAAATTAATGAGTGCGACAAGGAAGACATAAACAAAATGAGTAGCAAGACAAAGATAGAATGTAATCATGGTTAGGTAAATTTTTAAACTAAAATTAAGTCAATGAAACAAACAAACACTTCTGTCAAATTTTTAATCTGTCATTAAGGGCGAGTTGTTCAGTCATGGATTAACTGTAATCCCAGGTTAGTTACTATGGGTACAATTGTCTCAATAATTGTATCCATAGGAGTTGACCCGGATTAAAAGTTAATCCATGACTGAACAACTCACCCTAAGAGTATAAAGTCAGGTTTAAATAATTAAAATAATTATGTGAATAGTAAACAATAGTATATTTTATTGTTCATTAAAATGTTAAACAGTGTTTAACATGATCGCGTCCTCGAATATTAGATACATTTAACATGCATCCACTCATTTAACATGCATCCACTCGCGTCCTCGAATGTAATTTAACATGCATCCACTCATTTAACTATAGCAACATCCCACATATTCATGGTAGTCCGATTTCGATTTAGCAGTTTTTAGTAATTATTATTGATTCAAAATTATTGCCTCAATGAACAACAATAGTTATTTACTATACAAGTGGGATAACAGCATCATTAATATACGTGTGTGTAAGCACACAAGTATATTAATGATGCATTATCACACATGTATTGTACAAAATTTTATTTACGACTGCCTAAAATTGAGAAAAGTGCTTTAAGAGAAATGTCAGATCTGTCATTTTCAAAAATATTTTAGTAGGCAAATGTCATTATGTCATTCATTTGACACTAGTTCAGTTACGTAATGAAGTCATTACACAACTCAGTTGCGTAATGAAACCATTACATAACTGAGTGGTGTAATGAGCTTCATTACCTAACTGAAATAGTGTCAAATGAGTGAAGTAATGCGTTATTTATCCCACTGGAGTAGATAAACTAATGAATGCATTTCGAGGAGAAACCGTCTTAACATTTGTTACATAAATTACGACTCTTGCTTCGCTGCCCTCGCTCGAGTGGTAAAAATATGCTCGAATGTTAAGACTGGGTTACCCCTCTTAATACGTTAATTACTATAAACCTCACTTTATATTCTTAATGACAGATACAATATTTGACAGAAGCGTTTGTTTATTTCATTGACTTAATTTTAGTTTAAAAATTTACCTAGCCATGATTACATTCTATATTTGTCTTGCTACTCATTTTGTTCATGTCTTCCTTCTCGCACTCATTAATTTCCTATGTTCCAACCGGATTTCGGACAGATATATTCAGATACAGGCACGCGCACACTCAGAATAGTATATTGTATGTTAAGAGCTGAAAGTGCATTCTTGCCGCTTGCGCATGAATATTTCTGGTTGAGGCAAAGCCGAAACCAGCAATCATGCAAAAGCGGCAAGCGCACTTTTAGCTCGAAACATACAAACTATTTTTTCGACGACTGAGCGTATTATTAATGGAAAATATCATATTTCATTTTATTGCAAATATTAATTGACAATCCAGTTAATATTACTCGTGCAGTCTATTAGACATGTGACGCGATTATTTCGACAAATGACGGGCATTGTCAAGGAAACATTTGGACGTGGCTACCTATTTTGTTCACGCGGAAACCCAAAACGCTCGGCGAGCGGCAAAGTGATGAAAACCCACGCTCAGCGGAAAATGTCAACTTTCTGTTGTCAAATGACAGTGAGAAAAATCTGCTTTCGATGTCAGTCGTCGAAAAAAAATTATAAGAAGTGTGGAGAAGCTTCTTTGCAAATAAATTCAAGGTCAACACAAAATCAAATGTGCGAAACTACGGAAGAAACAACGGATGAAGAACAAATAGTGGAAATAGCAATTGCACAAAAAGTAATAGGACAAACGATTAAACAGTTAAAAACGGGCAAGGCTATAGGAAGCACCGGAACTGATAAAATGGGGGTGAAGAAGTAATATTTACAAAAGCATGGACAACAAACAATATACCAGAAAAATGGGAGAAAAACATAATTATTCCATTGTATAAAAAACAAAGCAAAATCAAATGCGAAAATTATAGGTTTATCTGCATAGTATCAACGCTATTTAATATGTACTCAAATATAATACAAAATAAATTAAGACAAGCAGTGGAAAACAAAACAGAAGAAGGCCGGTTGGCCTTTATGAAATGTAAACAAACACAGAATCACATAAATATTGTAAAAAAATAATATGTAGAAAGAGCAAACGAACAAGGGGCAGAACTTTGATATGATTCAGGAGGCACGCGAGGTCCTCCATTATCAATATTAATTCGATTACGCCCTCGCCACGCAACAAGGATAAGGACGTGGCATTAATTACCAGATCGCAAAAACCCAAAGACGCAGTTTTAACATCTGCATAACAACAGCCGTCCTAAAATTTGCAAGGAGCTACCGCATTACTGCCCAGAGCATAACCGTCATAAACCCATCAAAACAAAGATGACAGCGCGAAAAAGGAAGTGTTCTGGGCAGTAACCCGCTCAGAAACACAGGGAAGCTGGCGCATTAATTAAAAAGGGCCAACATTACGCGAATTGAGGTGTTGTTTTTTTTTCTTTTTTACTATTGTTACAAGGTCAGGGTGAACATAAGCGACGCACGTATGAAATAATGTCAATCCGCCGCCGCCTGCGGTAGAAAGCACTTCTCCAAGTACGCAAATAGGCGAAATAACAGCACCATAAAACTGTAAAGTTTACGAAGGTTGCAGCGACCAGAGGAACATACAGTTTTAGGAATAAGCAGTTTTGGAAAATAAAACCCAAAGGGCACCAATAAACGCCGGTACCAGATAGTCTGGAATAAATTCGGGTTTTAAACTCGCGTTCAAATCAAGGAACAATGAAAACACACACCGCGAGGGCTAATTAAATAAAAAACACTGGCCACCGGAGGATGCAAAAAATCGCCTAATCAGTGGGAGCACGAGGCAGCAATTCCGCGTGCTAAGAAGTCCGCGAATCACAACCGCGCAGCTTCTATTGTAGAAATAATTTAATTAATCCTAACTTTGTTAATATGCGGGCCAAGTATGTCGAATAAAGGCTCAAAATTCGGGTCTTTAGGAGACGAAAACAGTGCACAGGCGTTCGACAAGATAGCACTTCGCGCCGCGGCGTAACGAAAAATCCGCACCGCGGCCAAGCGGCTTGCATTTAAGAAAGGAAATTACAACTCGCAACTTTATTAATAAGAGAGCAAAACCTATCGAATAAAGGCTCAAAATTCAAGTCTTTAGAAAGCGAAACCAACGCAGAGGTTTTTTCCTCTCGCTACGAGATTGATAAACCCGCAAACGCCGCGGCATCTAAAAAATCAGCGTCACAACCGCGCGGCTTCTATTGTAGAAACAATTTAATTAATCCTAACTTTGTTAATATGCGGGCGAAACATGGCGAGTAAAGACTCAAAATTCAGAAGACAAAAGCAATGCCCATGTCGGCGACAAGATAGCGCTTCGCGCCGCGGAGATCAAAGCCGCGAATCCAATTCGTATCAAATTTGCAAACGTCCCCACTGCCGTTCAGCCAATCGTGAGCGAGGAATCGGCAAACAAAGCCGGCAAGACCTCTATAAACCCCGGGCTTCTTGAAAAAAAAAACACGGAGTTCCAACCAGCAGTTCAGCCAGCAGCATCCAGTATCCAGCAGCTACCGCCATCGGTCCAGCCAGGCTGAGTACTCCAGCTCCAACCAAACTTAGTCTCCAGCGGTGCTCGCCGAGCTCCTGGGACTTATAAAAAGTCGCTAAATCAAACTTAGTCGCCAGTGCTGCTCGCCGAGCTCCTGGGACCTAGCCGAATTGCCCAAGCGAAGCCGGATCCAGCCGCCCGACGCGCCGGCCGCCCCCAACCTCTGCCGTCATTGCCTGCCGAGTCACCGCCTCCATGGAGTAAGGACGTTCCTTCCTCCCCGTTCCACAAGACGCCGCCTCCAGCCGGCCTCTCCGAGGACGCCCCCCCCCCACGCACTAATCAATCTCATATTTTTGTACAGACTTCAGGAGACCTTCCAGCGCCTGTTCGGCGACCCCGAGTCGCTCTTGCCCATCAAGGCACGCCGGTGTCTACAAGTGCTACCGCCCTCGGGATCGCCCACCGCCGCCGCCAACCGCGCCGACATCGCATCCCCGCAGCATTGCCCACGGACCCCGGAGCTCCGAAAAACGCCCACGGGACGGAAAGCCCTATACGACCAGACCCCGCCGCCCGCACCGCCGCCAGCGCCAGGTCCTCCGCCGCCCCCGGAAGTGGGATGTGGAGTTGAAGTTGCACCTAAGCGCCGAGGAGACACGGGAACTGCAGTCCTTGTGGGACGCATACTGCGCCACCGCCGAGCCGAGTCGCCGCCCGAGCTCCCCACCGTAGCCTTGCCGGCTCGAAGCAAGGTCCAGGGTACACCCCACTACCGCAGGAGGAACCCACGGCAGACCAAGGGGCTCTGCGACCGCCCCCGGCCGCCCCTCCGCTCCTCTCCGGCCCGCCTACCGTCCAGCCACAACCGACACCGCCGCCGCCCGTCGCCATAGCCCAGGCGCCCCAACCCGCAGCCATCCGGCCCGACGAGCCAGCGAGGCCGCACACCAAGCCCCCAGCGCCGCCTCCAGCGCCAGGACCTCCGCCGCCCCCGGCACGCACGCCCCCCCCCCCACGAAAAAAAGAGCCCCGGGACAAAACACGACGACCCTACGCCACCAGAACCTTCGAAGCGTCATCAACTAAATAGCCCATTTTTGTATATACAGGGTGTTGAAAAAGTCGCGCAATCGAAGAGTATCATGATGTTCTTCATGGGTAACGTAACAAAAAAGTTAACACAATTTTTTTTATTCCGACAACCGTTTCAAAGATAATGCTGTTTTTAAGTTAGAAAATATGGCAACACTGTACAAAGAAGTTAAGTGCCAAGATACATGCATTACAAAAAAGTGACCTGTGTCTAGATTCTGATTTTTTACGTTTGTTGTGTGCTTTATAAGTTTAAATTAAGCAATGGTAGGTTATAATATGAAAAGTTGTTTATTTTGAATTTTCAACAGAAGTAATAATTATAAGGTTTATTAATAGCAAAAAGGCTGTCAGAATTTGATATTTTGACAAAACATTGTTTTTTATTGAAATATGGTGACTAGTTTATTGTGCTTAAATACATACAAATATTGCAGGATTGTCAGATCGGTAATTTTATATTTTCAACAATATTTTGTTCTTTGAGGATGTCTAATAAAACTGTTATTCATTACTATACTAACCGGAAATTGTTGATATAGATTAACGGTTTTATTTTGTTAGGAAAAATTGTTAATACAATTAATATCATAGCGTTGGAACAGTTTTTAATTTTGGTAGAAGGAATTTTATATCTTCCGACATAAGCATAGCAGCAAACTTTTAAAAACGGATTTATGATACTTATTTGATGTCAATTACGGTAGTACTATACGATTGCGGCTCTTTTTCAACACCCTGTATGTTCGAAAAATAAAAAACCTGTGTAAATATCATTTGTCTTTCTCTCTCTTTCTCTCGTGCTCTTACACTTAGGTTTGCCCCGCCTACCAGGGAGAACACCATTGGCCGACTGAGTTGCCAGGGCCAAATTAACAAGAGTCGCCATTAGTAGGAGTTAGCCCTCGCCCGCCCTCCAACGAGGTCGCGGGACCGAGTCGTGTTAACTTTATCTAGTATTCGTGGATTGGAAAGCAGCTTTCGACACGGTACCCAGAGAAAAACTATGGAAATATTTGGAAGAACTGAATGTAACGAGAAAGTAATGGAAAACGCTTATAGTAAGGATAATAAGTAATTGCTCCAGAGTATTCAATATGCAAAGATAAATCAAATAGGGAGCCTAAGTTTTTTACTTTTCAATATGTACATGACCAGAATATTGAAATTATGCAAAAGAACCATGTCTAAAATAAAAGTTGGTTACAAAGGTTTATGCCGCATTCAATTACAGAGCCTGTTATACGCAGACGACATCATAATAAGGGAAAATAGTCGAGAAAACACACAGAAGTTAGTTAAGCGGTGTAATACAGGAAATGGGTATGGAAATTAACACAACCAAAACAAAAACAATGAAAATAAACTGAGCCTAGCATTAGATGAGGAAGAGACAAACTGGAATACGTGACAACAATTGAGTACCTGAGAACAAAAATTAACGAGGATGGGAAGATAGATAATGAGATTCTAAACAGAACCAGAAAAGTAACACAAAACAATAATGGGAAAAAAACGAAATTAGTAAATAAACCAAACTCAGAATATATAACACGATAGCACTACCAACTATAGAAGTGAATTTTGGCCACCAGTAAAAAGACGTGAACGTAGATTAACGGCAGCGGAAATAAACTACTTAAGAAAAATAACAGGAAAAACAAATAGGGATGAATGTATAAACAAAGATATAAGGGAAGGTATTAACCAAAAACCAATCAGTCAGAAAATAGAAGAAGAGCAACTGAAGTGGTACGATCCCGTTCTTAGAATGCGTCCAGAAGCACTATCAACAAGGATAGCAGAATCAAAAAGATATGCGAACAGAAGAGTAGGACTACTAAGAAAGAACATATACCAAAAAAAATGAAAGAATTGACATAGAACAGAGGACTAAGACAAGTGAAAAACAATAGGAAGGAGTGGAGGAAATGGGTGGAATCTCCGCTTCAGCCGACGCGGTAGCTGCTTAGACAGCTAAGTAACGGGTAAGTAAGAATATCTAGGTATATTTTAAACAAATATGGTGGAAAACCATCTGGTGCCACTGATTTCTCAGGTTTTAATTTATTAAACACATTTTCTGCTTCTTTAACACGAATCCTTTCACAAGTTAGAAGGTCAGTGGTGATAACACCATCCTCAAAACTAAAACTATGAACTCTATCTGAATTGAAAACAGATTTGAAATAATTTTTTAAATTATTTATCGTATCCTTAGAATTATTAACGATATTTCCATTCTCAACAAACTCTTGCGGTGAGCTAAATTTACTACTTTTAGTTTTAACAAATGCCAAAAACTTATTAAGATCATTAGATATATTTTTTCAGTCATTTTGATGTAATTAGCGTAAGCTATTTTAGTTTTTCTTTTGACCAAAGCACTAAGTCGATTATATTCTGTTAAGTGACAGGTTGATTTACGTTTATTTTTTAAGAAACATTGTTTGAATTGACGTAGCTGTATTACTTCACTGTCACACCACCGCAGATATTTTGTCCATCTGGGCTTAATAAAAGGTACGCTTGCACCAATGCACTAAAAAAGAATCGAGTAAAAAATGTCAATTTAGTTCGAAATGTAATTTCATTACATACACATAAAAAGGAGCTAAGAGCTAAATATGATGGTTGTGCCGCTTCCACCTGTATATTAAAAGTGCACAATACCAAGTCTAAGGTTCTATCATTAATATTTTTAATACAATTAAAAGATTTCAAATTAAGAAACGTGTAAAGTTGGCTACACGTTGAGAAATGAGAACTTTGTGATAAATCGAAAACTAGAACTCGCATGTATGTTTAAATACATGAAACAACATTAAAAATAAGGTAGAACTGTATATTTGCAAACGTCAAAAATGTTTAAAGACGGTCTTGGTTAAAGCCGAACCTGTTCATATTTGTACGATTTAAAACCGAGGGCGATTTACCTAAGCACGTTACTTTTAACATGATTAGAACACCTTATCGCTAAAATCACAATCGTTTCCTGTAAGTATTAAGTCACCTGTGAATTCTAGAAGTATGCCGACTGCTGCGTCAAATACTGGCTCGTTTGCGCATTACGTCACCCAAATCTTGAAAACGTGGGAAACGACCACACCCGATGCTGGGAACCCCTAGTTGTTGGCAGACCCGCAATGACTGCTGACGTCACGTTTTCACAATGGACGCGACTAGAGTGCTTTATTAACCAGGCAAGCTTATCCCACCAGATTTTGTGTCACAGGGATTTTAGCGCCACGCCGTTGGCTGCTCTGACCGGTAACCGTGCGTTCTGTCATCTGTCAACCAAGAAAGACTAGAAACCGTTGGAGTACGTACTGCTCGATCCAGACGAACACTGCATACTGATTTAAATCTTGGTGCATTCCATTACGATGCTAATTATAATTAGTCTTCATCCAAGTGTGGTTATTTAAATCTATATACAGTGTGTAGGTGTTGTTCATTGCTGTCAACTGTATCTGTCAGTTCTATTGAGTTCTGTCACTCATCACTGTTGTTTGAACTAAGGTACTATTAAAGTTTTCTAGTTTGAACCACGTGCGTGTTAGTTAACAGTGTTTTATGTTTCGATTTTGTCTGCTTTTGTTTTATTTGTTTAAAAACCAATCTCTTTTAAGACGGTACAATTAAATTATATGATCGTTGTTTTTCCGCTAATTGAAAAGTCACTAGAATTTGAATTTGCGGCCACTTCCAGTAACTCAAAATGGCGGACGAGCTTGCTCGTATAAATATAGTACCTTAGACGCGACACATAGGCTTGATTCTTCGCAATCGCAAACGGATTGCGAATATAGGCAAGGGCGTAGCCAGGATTCCAGTTAGAGGGGGGCAAAAATTTGTGTACACAATTAATTATTATTATTATTATAGTTTTATTTAATTTTTTACAAATAAAAAAAAAGTAGAAGTTAAATTATCATCAGTTTTCACAAATCTGCTGCAGATCGTTTTATGACCCTATCTTCTAGCCCCTTCCTTTTTTTCAGTATAATTTTTTTTCTGACACTTGGCAATGGTTGTCCACTAAACCGGTCTTCTGACATTATTCTTTATCCTTCCAGGATTGTACCACAGTTCAGCCTGAGTTATAAAATTACATAAAATAAATGTGTATTTTGTACCGTTTTCAAGTGTTATGGCAGGTTTTCGAACTTTTTTTTCGGAAGAGAACGCACACATACACAGTCAGATATTGGAAGTGAGACATCTACATCTAGATTATTCAGCCACGGTAGTTAAGTGACCAATACGAGTGAAGGTTTGCGCTACTACACCATGAACATCATGATACCAGCTTGTAAGCGCATTATACAGAGTGTCTCAAAAAGAATGGGACACCGATTAGTCAGAGATTCCGTACGTTATAATAAATCGATTAAACCTAATATACCTCTGTACAAAGGCCCTCCAGTAAAAAGTTACAGGACCTTGAAGTTCAATTTTTTATTTTTTATTCTTTTGTTAATTTCCGCAAATGTAGAGATATCAATTTAAACTTTGGTATACATGCTTACTGAGAGACAACGAGTATCAACCACTAGACGAGTACGAATACATTAATAACGTGCATTTTAACATTCAGAAACTTCAATTAAATTTCTCTCTCAACTAAGGTTGGTAAATAAACTAAGCAGCATAGATTGGAATAGCTCAACTGGAGGTGCTCTAGGTAATTTTGATATGAATCATTCTTGTAGCTATCTAGCTCTGATTCGACCATTTTGATTAGTTGGTTAGACGTCCCCTAATTGCGGGATCTCTTGTATTTCGTTGTTCTCTAATAAGGTGTAATATTTATGCGAAGCGGCGGGTTCATTATTTTAAGGTCTATGTAGATCAGTCTGTTTAAGCTCTGTGAATAGATTAAAACTGAAATTCAGTACTATGCTTAAGATATCTGGCACGTGGAATGCTTGGGCATAACAAGTTTTGCAGTTTAGTGCCCAAAAAGAGTATCTTCGATTTATGGATTAGGATTTTTGTTTCTAGTGTTCGTGTTTGTATTGGTTAATGCGTTATTGTGAATAGGGTTAACTGTAATATTTCCTATTATCTGAGCATTTGATCTTATCTCCTGCCGTAGTAGTAATAGTAGTTAAATTTAGGGTTTGACTGCGTATTGTTTGAGGAGTAAACTCATTGTTAACGCTTAAGACAGCTACATTCTCTGTAGTTATCCGTGTGCTCCCTATCGCAGTTATACATAGGTTTTGCAACCGGGTCTTTATTGCATTGAGAGATGTCCTAGGCATTTGACGCATCGAGGAGGTAGAGAATAATAGTTTTTCATTTGCCCTAATCTCTGGCACCTTGTGCACTGTGGGGTACAATTGCTGTTTCGTCGTGGTTCAAAATGATCACACGATGTAATAATCTATCTAGTTTAAATGTAGCATTGGTCTGTTCGGTTTTCTGTGGATGGATCGCAAATAGTGGCATTAGCACTTTGTTTCTACCTAAAAAATGCGTAGCTCTGATAGCAGGATATTTCAAATTGCGAAATTCTTGTAGCGTTTTATTTCCGATGACTAAGATGATAACATTTTTAGTAAATAATTACTGATAGATTGCAGTTACTGCGATTTTAAAATGTGTTTGATTTCTGTTCTTCATAGAACTTAGTAAATCTTTGATAATTTTCCACATATATAACTTCTTTGTCTGAATTAAGTCAACAACTAACGACATTTTTTTCTCTCTCCCATAATTATGTTGTGGGGTTCTGCCAAGGGGGCGGCCTAATTTGAAGATTTCGTTTAGAGCATGTCACACTTGATAAAGTTCTGCCACCTGTCAATAGGAGGTGCCTTGGGTATCATTCTGAAATGTACCACTTATCACATACGTCATGCATTTATTGGATTTTTGGTGTCGTTATACATAAATGTGATACGTGTTGGCGGCCATTTTTCGGACGTTTAACAAGAAGTATTACCAGCCAAACGGTCGTACGTGCCGAAAAACGACAATTCAGCGCTACGGGCGTCCATGCGGCATGCGGGTATTCTGCATAAGTATTTTGCACTCATCGCCGTTGTTGACGGCTGCTCACAAATTTTCCACTTTGTGGAAATAAAAAGGGAGAGGTAGACGCTTAATATGTTGTCGCGGATAAGAAACGCAACTGTGTGATATTTTAACCACGAATGGTAATAATCCAGTATGAGTAGTTGAAAAAACTCGGCAATATTTGATGTGTACGGGTCCCCACGGTCTTCAACCCGGTAGAAGCCCGTGAAGTTAGAATCAGCCGAACAGTTAGTAGTTTGAACCTGGAACTTCACTACCATTGCCAAATATTCGAGTGCAAAATTGTAGTCGCTTGGGGTTTCGTAGTTTCATAGGATTGAGTTGTTCATCGATTAGCTTTCTTAATCTCGTGTTGCGGAGGAAGGTTTTCCCTAAATTAAAAGGCATTGTCGAATATACAGGCTAATTTAAAAACACCAGTATTGGGTGTGGTTTACAAAGCTGTCTACGTTCAACGTGGTGGAATGCCTTTTCATCTGGACGCTTGCATTTTAAGGATTCTTTAGCTTAAGCAGCTGTCTCCTAAATCGACTTTCGGACAAAGTATTTGTAAAGTGATTTTACTTACTAAGTTTCTGAATAAACTCTACCACTGCCGCCCAAGAAATTAGAGAAACATTTTTGTTGGTGTTTCCAACACCACAAGCAGAAGTATTAATGTGAATTGTTGGTTTGCCACTTATTGTAGGCAGTACGACTTGAATTGGTTTTCAGATTTTGTAAAATTTATTGTATGTACACGATGAAAAACATTGGACGTAGAGACTCAAGCAAAACCATTTTAGCTTTGTAATCGAGGCCGATTTTTTTGTTTTTCCCATTTTCTTTTTCGCACAATTTGTTTGTTAAAAATTAAAGGGGGGGGGGCTAATATTTTGTTTTATATGCTATGTTTATGTCTTTGTCTTTTGTTTATTTAGTGTTTTTATTTTTGTGTGTACTTTGATGAACAAGTCTATTTGTGTGTTCATACCGTAAGTATATTGTTTGTTCCTATTTGCAACCTCAAGATTTTAAAGTAGTGTAAAATACGTTTGTTAAATTACATTTTGTGTTTCTCTGTTTACTGAATAGTTTGCTAAAACATAAAGAATGTACTCTTCAAGTGCGTTTACTGTGTAAGGTGTCATTTAACTTTTTCCTTATGTCAAAGTATTTGTAAAAACAAACTTTAACGGAAAGCTTTAGAAAGAAACAATTAAATTGCAAATTGCATATTTTGTACAAGGCCCAAATGCCTTGAACGTGATCAGGCAATTCCATTAAGAGTTGAGAATTACGGTAGCGCCTAAGCACAATAACCATCTTCTTTTGTCATTTATCCTAAAACAGGACCGCACTTTACGTGTTTCTTAGCTAGCCTGTGTTAATCGGAGACGTTTCTACCACTTGCATCCCAACGCAATTTTAGCCTGTGGTAGTAAGTGCGGTTCAGTGATGTCGTAAAGTCGTGTTTATATCGTAACACAGATCAGGTCAATTTTCAGCTGATTGACTTTATATGTTGTAGTAAAGTTTTCATCTACTATATTTTAATGTCTAATGTTTTATGTTTGACGGATTCTTGGTCTGAATTAACAGAGTTAGGCGTTGTTGCGGTTGTAAATTTTCTTGCGAGACTGATTGCAATAAAGAGGAATATGGGTTTCGAGTGATGAGAATGTTCGGTTCGAATAAATAAAGTTTGTTGATATGGATACCTTAGAGAGAGCATAAGCTCCTTTTATTGTTTTTACCGGTAGGGTTTAAGCTATATTGAATAGTTTTTTTGATCCCCATCAAGTTATTATGAACATTATTAACTTTAAAAATTAAAGTAGGAAGCTTTTAAGAGAATAGAATCTGCTGTTGTTGACGGTGACTTCCAATCATAGATTGTCATTAGTTGAAACGTATCATGGGGGATACTTTACCTTACCCTTCTTTCCAATTTCGTCTAATATAAAAAGAGCCGAATTTACACGAGGAGCGGTTGAAAATATTCAAACGCTTTACTTTTGCACCTTCTTGTTATTTTCAGTTTTAATCAAATATTACATGGAGTTTCTTTAATAACAGCGTTAGCTACCTAGCAACAACTACAACCACATTTTAAGACGCACTTTACAGAGCTTTAATTTTAATTGTCGCCACTTTGCTCTACTTTCTACGAAGGAAATCGTTTGTACGTGAAATAAGAAACCTTGAGACGTAATGAAATTCGATCCAGCCATTAGTTCAAAGATAACTACATCAAACAAGCAGGCGGCAGCGAGAGCTTCTGAGCAGAAAAATTTGCAAGAAAAGATGTCAGCAGAAGTCGGCGACTTCAGTGCAACATATTTAATGTTGTTTCAGGGATTGAAGTACACAAACAACTCTGCTGCTGGCTGGCTTGTCGCGAACTTGTTATAAGGCAATTTAAATTAATTAGTTAACTGCGCTAATGCACTTAGTTTCATGTAGTTTTGTGTCGACCTAAATCAGTTCTGAAGGGTTAATTCCGCGGAGGGATATGTGCACAAACGGTCCTTTTGCTCAGTGAAACTAAATGCGAAAGTTTTCGTTATTAGGCACATTACGCTTGGGCGCTTAATTACTGAAATGGTGATTTATGCTGGTGGAAGGAATACTATTAAGCAGTAAAAGATGGTGATAACTGATAAGCGTTCAAAAAGGAATAGCCTGGGTAAGTGCGCTCCAAAGTAATTGTGTTTGCTTGCATACCGTACCTAGTACACATGGATAGCGGGTGCAGATAAATTAATGCACCTGAATGGATGCAAAGAATGGTAGTTTGTAGTTTTCGCAATTAAGACTCATTATTAAATGGCTCGCACATGTCTTCCATTCTTTGTGTCCACGAAGTACCTCAATTTTTAAATTATTTTTGTATTTATGCTTGCAGTGTGCTCACTTGAGTTATCGATAAAAAATACTGTGTCGCTAAAACATTATGTTTCAATAAAATCCGAAATGGGTTTATAGTTTCTATAATTATATATAAATAATTGTAGCACGATCTAAAGCATTACAAGCATTGTGCGTCATACGGCCACGCCCCACGGATTACGCTGCACTTGAACGACCAATCAGCATTACGTCGCTCCGAGCGGTTAGCGCAAAGGACTATAAGTAGCTCTATACCGACCTTAAATTCTTAAAGCGACTTTCATTCTGATGATACAAGCTGCAGTCTTGCGAACTGTTGTATGTGTGCACAAATATCTTTGTTCTCAAGGTACTCAAACAACACGAGCCACGAAAGAGCATGGTCATGGCGTGGATCCGTGCTGGAGTTCACAACGTGCAAGGAACATTAAGCGAAAGATTACTGGGTGTTTATCTACAAAGACTACCCGATCTAAGCCATTCCATGTTAACAAGAATAATAATAGCGTGTTATGTGGTTATGTTATGTTTTAAAAAATATAACGTTAGATACATGGCAGAAAGTTATTAACCTCAATGGATGATATGCCAGTGGCTTCGATTCCTTTCAGGTTTAACAATTTTCTATCGTATATTTTTTTAAGGCTTTGTTTACTACAGTTACAGAAAAACCTTTTTAAAATATGAGAAAATTGAGGAAAGCTAAAGTTGGTCGCGGTCACTTGTCCCATTCCGTGCTACTGCATGTATAAGAGCAAATTATTTCCATTTCGAGGAGTTTATTTAACTATCATATATCTTGAGGTTTCATACTAAGCTAATTTTCTATTATTTATTTAGTTTTTATGTTTTTGCAATTTTGTTAAACGTCGTTAATTTTCAAATTGTTTAAATTCTTTCTAACATTTGAGTTTAAAGTTAAAAACTTGCATGCATAACTGTTTTCTTGCCCACCTGTATTGAAATATACTAGAAAATTTGAGATTTGAGAAAAAACTTGGAGGAGTTTTTAGCTTCGCTTTTGTTATAATGTAGCTCCAGACTCCACATGATCGACCCAAAAAACTCATCTTATCATAATTTTATTAGTTTTATGAGGTGCTCTAGTGTTGCAAGTCCTTGGACCATCTGTGATACTTGGTTCAATTTATCTAAATCGAAAGGTTTATAGTAGTCGCAAAAACAAAATAAAGAAGTTAAAGTATACACGTCGAATTTTTCACCAAAAAGTTTGTAGTTTATCGTTACATCTCTTGATACTCATCCTGACACGACTCGCAATTGTACCATGGCATTTGTCTTACAAGATGCTTCAATGGTTTACCAGTAAGTTGATTCTGTAATTTGAACATATTTCTTTAGGTTTTTAATATGGAACTACTGAAGAAGAATAATAAACGAAGACAAGGATAAAAAATAGACACGTCTGAGGGGAGACGCAATTGGACAAGTATTGTAAATAGTAAATGAATGTTGGCATATGAAAGCAACGAGGAGACTATTCAATTCGATAAAGTGGTAATTTATTTGTAAAAAAGATATACTCCAAGAAGATAAAGCAGAAATATTAAAGAAGATAGCAAAACAAACCCAACTTACGCATGCGGATGTTGGATAATACCGCGAAGAATAAAAAGTAGGCTGACAGCGATAGAAATGAAAAAAAAAAAACAGGCGGAGGCCAAATCAGAAACGAATGGTTTAGAGAACGATTGACAGTTATACCAGTGAAGACTATGATAGGTACAACTGCAATGGCTTCGAAATGTTACGATGAAAGAGGGTAGCCTCTTGATGAGAGTATTTAAAGTTAGACAAGAAGATGAACGCGATATAGACGAGCCTCGCCGCAAAGGAAAGAAGAATGGAGAGAAGTAAAAGAGCTAACAGAATATTATACATAAAAGACTCGTTTGAACAAAATGAAGGATGTGCCTATATTATTCCATATCTTTTATCATTTTTGTTACTAATCGGTGAACCTGTTAGCGAGGGAGAGGGATTTTCCTTTGTTTTTCAAAATTATCTGATTATTATTTTGGTTTTTTATTTACAAAACTTCGGTATATCTTACCATCTAGAAAAATAATCTTTTTCTAGCGTCTATGGTTAAGAAGTGGCGTAGTTTAAAATTTCCAGTCAGTATTCTGACATTGTTCAATAAATCCATAGGGTTGCTTATGTTGCCATACCCGTCGAATTTTCCCCAGACAGAAATAATATCTTGATACCATTATGAACTTCAGTTTGAATGTTAGAATTACATAATTTATGAAACTGAGTACTATAACGATGTTATTATAGTACGCAGTATCATAATAGAAGCAAAACGAATCAATTCAAAATATTACCGTGATAGTGATTTTTCGGTGAAGCAAAAGAAATTAAATTTCCAGTTGTGCCTTCTATATCAAAAGGCAAACATCTATCCGAATCGCTAGTATTTGGCATGAAAAACTAACGCAATTATAACAACTGACAGAACTGAGAAAAAATTTTAAAATATTTTGTTTTTAAGTAATTAATTTGTTGCTAACACTACTAACAAACTGGCTAAGAGATCATACTCGCTGTTTTCGTTTCAAAATTATCTGTTAATTTTTATCATCAATTACTTTCTTCCATCGTAACTTATTATTATGGTATACGTCGTGTTACCACTACTAGTACCGTAATTGCTTTCCATCCTTATAACATAAATATGTTTCCTATTTAAGCTCAGTTGCTCTATATTTCTCGTCAGCTCATTAAATCTTAGCATTGTCTACTCCACTGATTTTAATCGGTTGTTATTCATTAATAATTTCCCATGGCTGATGCGAAATTCGTGCTTTCTTTGGGTATGTTGTAGTATGTGACTTTATTACGGTCTTTACTATGTTTCATGGTTAATTCGGGAGAAGTTATTTACCGCACGCAAAGGAAGGGATAAAAATCTGGTGTGATACACGACTTCCTTTTACAATGATCTTGTAATTAGCCAAAAATTTTATTTTAAATTTTTAAGCATTTGCCAAAAATTTTCAAAACTTACAAATTTTGCAAAAACGGTACAAATTAGAGCGTTAGTTGAAGTGACAAATTTTCTCTAGAATTTTAAGCTGAATTCAAAAATGTAATAATATACCGGGTGTTCTATTTAAAATAGGAGTTAATAAAAAAAATAGGTAAAAAACCAAATAAACCCATTTTAGAAGCCTTCAACTGGAAAATCACCTATCTGACATCAATACACATTAAAAATGTAAAGTTTGAAAAAAATCGGAAGACCGTTTTTGAAAAAATCGAAAAAAACTGAAAAAGCACTATAGTAAACACCTACTTCGGATTATGCGATTTTCTTCAAAAGCTTGTTGTCGCATCTACATAGTACACAAAACTTATATATGATGTTTCAACGCAATACCTCTTTTCGTTTTTGAGATATACACAGACAGACACACACACACAGACACATACACACACAGACAGACCAATGAAAAAAATATGTTTTTTGGGTTCAGGGGACTCTAAAACGTGAAGATCTGTTGAAAACTCAATTTCGAATTTTTGGGGTGAATCCAATACTTCCTTTATTGTAAAAGGAAGTAACAAGCAATGGGCGATGGGCATTCTCCTGTTGACAGTAAAATTTATTCAAATGCAACAGGGAAACGACTGACGGTCGAATTTCGTGTACACTAACTCTGCGTCCAAAATCCTTTTCAGCAGTTTCTGCTGATGGGCGTCACACGGAGAGCACAGGAATATCCATCTGGAGCGCACAAGACGCTCTTACTTGACGGTCTATTTATGTACGACAGTGTGTCAAATTTATTTTTAGTTGGCAGTTTTAATTTGTAAAACGACGGTTTAATAATATGTTTTTATTAGTTTACGTCGTCAGTAGCAACGTGTTTAAAATTATTTCCTTAGCTAAACCGTCAGTAACAAAGTGTTTTAAAATTTTTAACCACGCAAAATTACGACCGGTTGCTAGTTATCCTAATTTACATTTAAATTTTTTTTTGTATATTTACTGTTTTGTAGATTCTATCGTAGATAAAATATTGTATGACGCACATGCGTAAAGAATCTTTAGTCACTCGCGGGGATTAAAACGCTCGCTCACTCGCGTTTTAACTCTGCCCTACTCGTGACTCAAGACTAGCTTTACGCACTTCTATCATAAATTACTATTGTGCAACAAGTGCTAAAACTGAATGTTTATGCACGAGACATGAAAATTATGAAATGAAGCCGAAGGCTGAGGTCATAATATGTCGAGTGCAATTACACTTTTAGCACGAGTTTCCATACAATATTTTTTCTACGACCCTAAATTTACTGTTATTAATCCATAAATGTCGATTTAACAAGGGTTTGAATTTATGACAGTTATAATTTATGTCATAGTAAAGAGATGTTCGTGACGGCGCAGGTGACTGTTTCTGCAGCCGGTAGTTGTCAAAGTTAGTTATCAAAGGTAATTATAATAGTACACATTTTACTTCATTCATTACATAATGCTTTAATTATTTAAAAAACACTTCACCTGTAACGATGGAAGTAGCTAGAATAACTTTATAACCTCACTTCCAGTTTAAAATACTAAACTCAAAACCAACAGTTAATTTAACTTTTAGCACGCTGATGTATAAAACGTCATTTTTATTTCAACAAGCTGGTGCTAAAAGGCCAACTTTTGGTAGTAGTCGTAGAAAAAATAATATAACGCAAAGATATTCGGCTTTGTTATGTTAATTTTCAAATTTTGAGCGTTTCTAGCTCTGAACATTTTTGGCTAGTATGTTTTTGTGCACCACCAAATAATTTGCGGATACAAGTTAGTGGGCACGTTCCTGTAAAGGCGTTGTGTAACTTATTGTATTAAAATAAGTTAATATTAAACGACAGCTGTCTCACGCTGTCTTTGCTTTGACTTTTCGTGTTCTGATCTCCCGTCGCATGACAGTCGTTAGTGGGGTTGGAAGTCCCCATAAATGTACACCGACGCCTATGATTGGCCTAACGGCTGTTGGCTGAGTACAAAATAAAAAAAAAAGCAGTGACCGGACGCTCGCTTCAGGGACAAGCATCGTTGAAAAATTGCCCGTCAATTTGCATAGCTTACGTTTTATGGCCTAATCGCAGAAGCGGTTTCCCATTCTAAAATTTTCCATGCCGTAAACTCGACAAAGCGCACTGGATTATAAAAAGAGTTGGCCCAAAGCAAAGTTACAGACGGAAGTGGAGTGGGGTTTAGTCGCGCCGAACTTGACCTCCAAAAATAAGAATAAGCTGCCACGAACGGTTTAGGACGTTTAAGCGCGCATCTTTAGGCTCTCACTTTTAGGCGCCAGCGCTTTAGACGCGGACGCTATTAGCCGCGGGGACGTTTAGGCGCCGCAACTTTAGCCACGGTGACAGTTAGACGCCACATCAAAGAAATTAACATTATTCTTGATTTAAAAATTTCTTGTTAGGTAATTATTGCAGTCATTAACGTTGAAGAAAAATTTAAAACGTCATATACAAAATATATTCGGCTGTTTGACGAGCCTTCTTCAGTGTTAAAAGTTTTACAAATTTACATATTTAATTTACATTGTATCGATTATGAAAAATGAGTTATTTACATTTTGTATATAGATAGTTTAACGTGGTGAAATTGTTAAGCCATTTTGCCCTCTGTAGCCATTTAATTACATTTCACGCCTTTAGGGCAGATTGTTTCTATTCAAAACAAATTTTCAACTTTTAGTCACAAGCGCAATCTCATTTCCCGCGCATTTGGTTTCGTTCACCCTGTATGTAGACCCACTTGGATCTTTTGGAACACCCTTTTGAACGCGTGTGACTGCGAGGCCTCGCGCTCTCTTTGTCACCGCAACGTGTTTGTTTTATTTGTCGCATCGCCATTGGCTGTTAAGAGTCACTTGGTAACGCCAGTTTGGTTCACGCCACTTCCGGCGTCGTAACGCTGCTTCGAGGCAGTGGATGACAGGCCGTTGATCGAGGAGGTCGCAGAGTTGGCCGTTTCGCGGCGTTCCCGTTATTGGCCGGGACGCCAGCATGTTTTTCCCGTCTCGTGCTGTTTCAGCGAATGTTGTGTAAATTGCCGTTGTTTGTTAGTACCGTTGCTGTGAAAGCCTTCCTATTTCCCGTGCTGTTTCAGCGAATATGCCAGAAACTGTTTCGCCTTTAAGAGGTCGCGTGTGATTGTGCGAGTGCAAGTCTTTACGTCAAAGCGTGGGTGTGTGATGGGCTTCACGGGGCCCGTTCTGCGTTTGTGAGAAAGGGGGCTTTCCCTTTTCAGCTCGCTGTTTTCGAGGATCTTTCTAGGCAGGACGAAGTAGGCTTCTTTGCCGCAGTAAGTGTGCTCTCAGAAGAGCGTCCTAACGCCGCCATCTTGGCGGATTCCAGCCCGTTTACCCCAGATGCCGTGTTTCGGCGATTTAGCTGCCACAGACTGCCGCCTTCTACCAACTGATTGCACGCAACTCTCATAGACCGTCTAAGGACTAAGGTATTTGTAATTACAGCCATTTAAACATATTAACTGTCGCTTGTGTGGGCGGTGTTGCTTTTGGTGCTCAATTTTGCGTGGGCGGATGCATGCCCTTTGCTTGCTTGTCGCGGCTTTTAGTGCCGGTTTGAGGCCACCATGCTTCAAGACGCTACTTTGGTAGCCTGCTAGTAATTTCATCGCCTAAATAGCTAAAGAACTCTGCGCCTTTGTTTTGGTGTTACGTTTGTGCTAACTCTTAATTCAGTAATTTTATGTGCGCGGGCTTCGCTATATTGTACCGATTAATACATAAATGGAATCAACGCCTAGCCGTGCGGAGCCTGGGGCGCCTTAATCTGTTCGAGCCCTTTGTTTATGTTTGCGAGTGCTCTGTGCTTTGCTTATCAGGTGTTGACCTAAGCCAACGACTGCGTGGGCGACGTAGCAGGGGCTGGCGCCTATTCCAAGTTCGCATACTTTAGTGAGGCTATGTTAGCCCCTCTTCCTGGTCAAATATTGCAGTCACGCTGCCCCGCTGCAAAACGAGTTAGGCCTTCAATTAATTCGTCGCGCATTTGTGCGGCGTCGTGCTTTGCTGCTAGCTACACTGCTCCCGTTGCCTTTGCAGGTCGGCGTCGGTTATCGCAAACTAACGCGCCCTTTTCCGGAGTGCGTATTTCCAAACTGTACTCTAATATGTAAAGTGACGAGCCCACTGCGGCCGGCCACCCATAGTGTGTTGTTTACTAGCTTAGCGCTTCCATCAGCTGGTGCTTAGCGTAAGAAATAACATAAGCTTGGCGGCACGATTTGCTGCCCAGATGTAGTTATCGACCAATAGACGCATATTTAATTAAGGGACGTATTATTCCTATTCGACCTGTGCATGCTTTGTTTCAGATAGCGCCTCTACAGTGTAAAGATTGGTGTACGGCGAGACGTGAGAGATCAGAGCGTGCAGGTAGGTCCGGTGGTTGCGCAGTCGCGGTCCAAAGAGTCCCAATATTACCATTCCAGTATTTGCGATGACGAAATTGTTATTTGAGCTTGCAGCTCATGAGAATTCTTATCGACGGAGTATCTTGAATACTTCGCTCCCGTCTAACCGCTCAAGCCCGGTTATTCGGGTTAAGACAGGCTTGGTGGCGCCCTCTTTATTTTACCGTTACTTACCGACCCTCTGGCCGTTGCCTTTAGGTAATCTCGTTAAGGACCCACCCAGCTCCACTGATGCCTTAGCCGGCCTATCTTGTTGCGACATGGGTAGCGGCCTAGGAGAACTTTCGTCTCGATTTTGTCCATTATGGCACGCGCCGGCCGTTTTGTTGTTATATGAGCCGGTGCGGTGTCGTAAAGTCAGTTGAAGACCGTAACAAAATTATACACACCATATACAAAATGTAAATAAGTAATTGTTCATAATTGATAAAATGTAAATTCAATATGTAAATTTGTAAAACTTTAACACTGAAAAAGGCTTGTAAAACAGCCGAATATATATTGTTTATGAAGGTTTGAATTTTTCTTCAACATTAATGACTGCAAATTTTAAAATATAAATAATCCAGTCGTAAAAAAAAAATTACTACATTATTCTTGATATGTGATATATTACCTAGCTGAAATAAATTATGTAACTAAACTTCTTTCCTAAACATACATAGAAACTGGTTATTTGTGTAGGTAACTGCAAAATATGATGTTTTTTAGGAGTCTGAAAGTTTTGTAGGATTAAAAGGGTTCCATTTTGCACTTGTTACAACACTAGTTTTTGTGTAAAATATGAAATTTAAAAAATTACATTTTGCAAT
This sequence comes from Agriotes lineatus, assembly GCA_940337035.1. Classification (NCBI taxonomy): domain Eukaryota; kingdom Metazoa; phylum Arthropoda; class Insecta; order Coleoptera; family Elateridae; genus Agriotes; species Agriotes lineatus. The sequence continues at coordinate 59,329 of CALNHX010006198.1, forward strand.
TCCTGCACGATTAATATCATTGACTTAAATTTTCGTAAAGGGAATGTGTGGTTCTTATCAAATCTACGCTCCGAAAAATTGATATTATACCGAGTGTTTCACTTAAGGTACGAATATAGGGAAATCGTATATGTGCATATTCCTGCTTGCTGCTTGACTTGATAGGATAGATAGTGGTATCAATCGAAAGAGAAAAAAAAGTGTGCTTAATTTGATACTATTCTACTTGAATTTGTTGCTTGTTTAAGATAGAAATAGCTTAAAACTGTAATAAATATTTTGCATTTTATTCGCAAAAAACAAACCAGCCATGATCAAATTTGGTTATGCCAAAATAAATGTTATCAATTCACATATTTGCTATTTGTCAAAATTATTGCCTGTGATTATCACTGCCCTTGGTAAATTATTGCTGAAAATAACATTTATTTTGGCATAAACAAATTTGATCATGGCTGGTCTGTTTTTTGTGAATAAAATGCAAAATATTTATTACAGTTTTGAAGCTATTTCTATCTTAAACAAGCAACAAATTCAAGTAAAGTAGTATCAAATTAAGCGCACATTTTTTCTCTTTAATCGATACCACTACCAATCCTATCAATGCAAGTGGTAATAAGCAGGAATCTGCATATATACGATTTCCTATGCTATTTCCCTACGTTAGCACCTTAAGTGAAACACTCGGTATGCAGTCGAAAATTGCTAATATTGATTTTATTTATTTTCTTGAAATTAAAGAGGCACAAGGCAGGTTATTTGGGCACACCCATCTATTCAATATTTAGTAAGATAATGCCATAATTACTCCAGGTAAATATGGTTGCAGTTTGAGTCCGCCCCGTTTTGGGCATTATTCTTCTATTTTTACTTCCTTTTACTACTATAAAGGAAGTATTGGATTCACCCCAAAAATTCGAAATTGAGTTTTCAACAGATCTTCACGTTTTAGAGTCCCCTGATCCCAAAAAACATATTTTTTTTCATTGGTCTGTCTGTCTGTCTGTGTCTGTGTGTCTGTGTGTCTGTCTGTGAACAGAATATCTCAAAAACGAAAAGAGGTATGGCATTGAAACTTCATATATAAGTTTTGTGTACTATGTAGATGAGACAGCAAGCTTTTGAAGAAAATCGCATAACCGGAAGTAGGTGTTTACTCTTGTGATTTTTCAGTTTTTTTCGATTTTTTCAAAAACGGCTCTAACGATTTTTTTTAAATTTTACATTTTTCTTACATTTTTAATGTGTATTGATGTGAGATAGGTGATTTTCCAGTTGAATACTTCTAAAGTGGGTTTCTTTTGTTTTTTTTTTCTATTTTTTTTATTAACTCCTATTTTAAATAAAACACCCGGTATATTATTACATTTTTGAATTCACCTTAAAATTCTAGAGAAAATTTGTCTCTTCAACTAACACTCGATTTTGTACCGTTTTTGTAGAATTTGTACTTTTTGAAAATTTTTAACAAATGGTTAAAAATTAAAAATGAAATTTTTGACTAATTATAAGATCACTGTAAAAGGAAGTTGTGTGAGTGTATCACACCAGATTTTTATTACTTCCTTTTACTATAAAGGAAGTATTGGATTCACTCCAAAAATTCGAAATTGAGTTTTCAACGGATCTTCACGTTTTAGAGTCCCCTGATCCCAAAAAACATATTTTTTTTCATTGGTCTGTGTGTCTGTCTGTCTGTCTGTCTGTCTGTCTGTCTGTCTGTGAACAGAATATCTCAAAAACGAAAAGAGGTATGGCATTGAAACTTCATATATAAGTTTTGTGTACTATGTAGATGAGACAGCAAGCTTTTGAAGAAAATCGCATAACCGGAAGTAGGTGTTTACTCTTGTGATTTTTCAGTTTTTTTCGATTTTTTCAAAAACGGCTCTAACGATTTTTTTTAAACTTTACATTTTTATTACATTTTTAATGTGTATTGATGTGAGATAGGTGATTTTCCAGTTGAATACTTCTAAAGTGGGTTTCTTTTGTTTTTTTTTCTATTTTTTTTATTAACTCCTATTTTAAATAAAACACCCTGTATATTATTACATTTTCGAATTCACCTTAAAATTCTAGAGAAAATTTGTCTCTTCAAGTAACGCTCTATTTTGTACCGTTTTTGTAGAATTTGAAATTTTTGAAAATTTTTGAAAAATTTTTAAAAATTAAAAATGAAATTTTTGACTAATTATAGGATCACTGTAAAAGGAAGTTGTGTGAGTGTATCACACCAGATTTTTTTCTTAGTAAGGAAGAAACTGGTTGTCAATATTATGGCATTTTAAAGCTAACCGTAATCCGATTTTTTGAAGGTTTATTAAAATCTGCTAAATACTCTATAACAACGATTGGGTCATTAGGTACAGTTAACAATGATATATTTAGGAATTTCCAATCCAAATAAGTCTTTCTAAAACGGAGTTTTAAATCCTCCTCTATTTCAAGGTTCGTAAATATAACAAGCTTGGATATAAAGGCCATAGTGCCCACTCAATTTTCATTAGTTTCGTTTCGCAAGTTGTGTTGTAAACCGGTGAAGTGATCATCGTCACTTTTGTGGATTATATATTGTTTATGCCATCACCTTTTTCACTCTTTCCAGAGAAGTGTTGAAAACCAATTACTTTAAAATTACGTCAACTGACCTAATTAGCGTACTCTGAACGTAAAAAAGTAACTACTCAAAAAATTATTAATTTTTAACTTTTGATTTGGAGAATATATAAATACTGCTCATATAAAGCTCGGTACTGATTTGAACATTTTTACGCGCACGAACGTGTGTGCGAGTAAGCGTTCGTGCGCGTAAAAATGCTCAAGTCAGTACGCAGCCATAAAACCGACAAGCGATGGATCATGTTCGTGGGCGTACCCGCACGCAAATTCGGCCCGGTACTGATTAGAGCAATTCTACGCGCAAACTGTTTGTGCGCGTAAAAATGCTCAAGTCAGTACCGAGCTTTAGACATTAAAAAATATAGAGGATGTGATTTTTAGCAATTTTGTTTGCTTAAAGTTTGAAATTTTGTATGGCATGTTTTGAACACCTTGTATGCAACAATTTATTGAAGAAGCATCTTCTGGTTCCAAAGGTTTTCTTAAATTTTGTGAACATCTCTTTTCGTCATGTGCCATTCCAAAATTTAAGCAGCACGCACTTTTCAAAATAACGCTCTGTAGATTTCTTTTGTCAAAAATTGATATATGATATCTAAGCAGTGTTTTATGCAAATATCAGAGCAATCATTTAATGACAAGTTTTTAAAGATCTGTTGTAATCTTTAAAGATTTACATATTTTTTTGGTGGGCAGTTTCTTGCCGTTGACTATCGATATGATAACCTACTAATACAACGGCACAGCTGCCTTTGCGAAAATTTAAGATAATAACATTAATCATTTAGAAATGTCAAAATATAATATTCAAAATTTCAGTTTTTACACGAAAATTGCAACACGTGCAAAATTGATCTTTTAGTCGTCGAAAATGTTCCGACTTAAAAGAACAGCTCACATTTTGCAAGTAGTTAACATAAATAACTAATTTCTACGTTTGTTATTAAAGAGGTAGTTATGTACCTATTTACAGTTAGACAATACAGTATATGTTCAAACCATGCGGAAACGTGTTTACGTGGCGCCTAACTGTCCCCGCGCCTAAAGTTGCGGCGCCTAAACGTCCAGGCGCCTAATAGCGCCCGCGTCTAAAGGCTTCGCGCCTAAAAGCTTGCGCCTAATAACGCGCGCCTAAAGGTGCGCGCCTAAACGTCCCTTTCCGTGCCACGAAAGCTATGAGTTAAGACGTTGATTGTGAGTAGGCCCCTAAGTTTGAGTGATCTCGAATAATTTATTTGTGCAGGTCGCAATACTGATTGCAGTGCTGGGCTAAGAACGAAAAACATTGTTAGCTGCTCAGAAGTTAATCAAAGACTTGTGTTCCGGCTATCTAAGGGAACAAACTTAAAGTTAGTTATTTATGGACAAAAGTTTCGGATTGAACTTCGATGATTTTCCGTTAATATTACTCACTTGATTTTTTTCTTCTCTTCGGCGGATTTTAAAAAGTGGCCTTGACAATGTTGTGTTCGTTGAGCTGACCGAGAGTTGTCAACGTGGAGGCTGGTTCACCTCTCAAGTCCGCACCCTGTATACGTCTTTAAACCTTTTAAAAACTAGCAGTAACTTACCGCACCCCTTTTGATGATCAATTTTTCTCAGTTTTAAATGAACCACATACCAAAGTGTTTGCTGAAGTGTGAATATCCCCACTGACGTGACGTGACGGAAAGTTGCGTTTCAAAGCTACAGCAATTAAGCCTTTAGTTGACAAACAATTAAGCATTCACGTATTTGTACTTCGGCAGTGAATGGAGTGAATCCATCCAGTTAAGAGTTAAGTTTCATTGTGGTTCTTTGGCATTGCATCCTAATTTTTAATGTTCTATGACCGACACTTGCAGCCAATCTGTAGTAAATGCGGTCTGGTATTGTCTTACAATCATTTCTACACCATAACAGGTTGGTGGCTGCAGAACCCGGCCTGGAAAGTCGACAATCCGCGGTTCGCCTGCAGTTGCTCTGACGAAGAATTGGTACTTGGTGCTGTACGCTGTCTCTTCGAGCGGTCGTTTCTGTAATTAGAATGATACATTTGGTGGGGCCTGTTTACATTCGTAGCCTTGAGAACGGATTAAGGATTGATGTTTAGGGGAATATTGGTATTTGCGAAATGCTCTTCCACGCGTCTTCGTTTTATACCCTTCTGACCGTTTTATGTGGGCGATCTTCGGGGCGAATTGCGTAGAAGTGCGCCAAGCCTACCGCTAAGCTTTCAGCTTTATTGCCAAGTCCTCGTGTACTGAAGAATCAGGCGCTGAATCCGGCTTAATAGCGGGGTCCAAATCTGAACACATTATTTACGTGTAAAACACTAACCTGGGTTCGTGCTAACGTCACCTTTTATGGAATTTGCGCTCACGGTTATCAACGAACTTTCTCAGGTGGACGCCGAATACACCGACTTTAGCAAAGCCTTTGACACATTTGAACATACAATGCTTCTAAGAAAATTGCAACAAGTGGATGTACGTGGCAACGTCTTATTTATAAAATTGTTCGCAGCTCGTAGTAATAATAGGATATCATTCAGCTCCATATTATGCGAATTTCAAAGTGCTCCAAGTCTTTTATCTAAGTCCTTTACTATTTAACATATTTTTCAATATAATCGCCGAAATTGTTTGCTTCAACGAACTTCCATTTATATGCTGTTGATTGTTGTATATGAAAATGCGTAGTAACCAGGATTGCATTCTATTTTAAAATTATATTTTTATTCGACTATTGTATCTGAAATAGATTAACTCCCAATATAGACAAATGTTCAAATATCATTTTCACAGGAAATCGATACACAATCAGTTGGACTTATTGTATAAATAGTCTTTCTCTGACCCAAAAATGAAAATAGTAGACGTGGTACTTACGTTTAACAATAAACTACTGGTCGATACTCATATTGAATAATATCAAGCTTGGGATTTCTTATAATAGTACCACATCGACCTCGTGATTTTGAGCTCATATGTTATTTTATCGAAATGTGATTTTAATAAAAAATTGCATATAGGATTACACATGGTGGCCGAGGTGACTAGCAAAATATTGCCGCAAGTACCCCTAATTAGAGGTTTTAATTATGTTTTAAATAACTTAGTTTTTTTGTATGAGAAGTTAATCAAGCGCCAACTGAGAGAGTAATCTAAAGAACTTGAAAAAAATAGGTTGCCAACCCTGAATCTGCTGCAACCTCCTGGCAGCCATGCGCAATTTTTTGTAAAACGATAAACTGAAGACGTAATTTTGTACTGTCTCGATTGTCAGCTGAATGCTGCCGTATTTGAAGTCTTTTTAAGACGAAACAGTAACATTAACAAGCACTTTTCCGAAGATTCTTGGTTTAATTCAAGCACTGTTTCATCAGTGTCTCACAGAAAACTCCTTTTCATTTTTTAAAAATGTTCACGTCGAGTGTCGTCGACGCGTCATACACAGTGTTGACGCACCTGCCACGATATGACCTTGTCTACTGCACGCAGCAGCGCATGCGCTCTCTCTTCTTGTTTTACGCTCGCGCAGACGAGAGAGGGTCATTTCAAATAATGTTGGCAACCTATTTTTTAAATTTCTTTAGATCACTCTTTCAGATGGCGCTTGATTTACTTCGTATAAAAATAAACTAAGTTGTTTAAAAAACATAACTAAAACCTCTAATTAGGGGTATTTCTGGCAATATTTTGCTAGGCACCCTGGTCGCGATGTATGATCCTATATCCATTAAAACGCATTTCGATAAATAACATCAGCGCATAAATAAGCATCCGGATCTTATTCTATTGGGAAGTGAACTGAAGGCGGAGCTTAGTTAAATGGCCGCTCTAAGTAGGTACGATTCTTAAAGCCTATGTATTTCCCTACTTAAACGCTGATATTAAATGTTTTTTAGTATTTGTTTAAATACTTTTAGGGGCATAATATTGGGATATTTTAAGATTTCATGGTATGCACTTTAATTAAAGATGTGTAAACGGGATTTTAATAGGGCTGTTTTACCATAAATAAATAATTTAATCAGTAGTGCGTAAATATACCAATGCTGCATTTAACAGATTTCTAGTATTTTCTTAAATAATTTTACGGGACAATATTGAGAAATTGTAAGTCTTCATGATATGCATTTTAATTAAAGATGTTTAAATGGGACTTTAATAGAGCTGTTTTGATAGAAATAAATAATTTCACCAGCCGTGAGTACATCAATGGCTATTAAGTCATGCTGCATTATTTACAAAGTTTCTATTTCTACTAGGTAAGTATTTGTTACACACAGCAATTATTGGGGAATTTTAAGTCTTATGGTTGTTAAAGATGTTCTAATTATACTTTAATAGTCACGTATTAGTCATCAATAGTACAAATAAATAAGTTTGTTACACGCCGCAGAAGTCAGTCAAACGGTTGGAAAATTGAAAATATGACGTGTTCCTGTAAAGCTGGAGCAAGTCGTAGATGTAAGCACACTGTAGCAACTTTAATGTATCTGAACAGTTAAGACACGTTAAAAAAACAAAATTGTGGTTTAATATAAAATTATTCATATCTGAAGGTTTTGTTTTCGCGGCATTCGCAATTGAAGATTTTGGTAAATTGCATTTTGGAACAGGAATTCTCTTCAGATGCCTTCTCTTTGCAGCTATGTCTACAACATTACAAAGTAATTAGAAAACTAAAAGGACTGTCAAAACTTTAACACTTGTTTTGCGTTTACGTCTTGTGTTATTGGATTTGCATTATAAATTTTAATTTATATCATTACGATAATAAGTATTGTACTCACCAGGAAGATTATAATCTTCTTTTTTAAAATGCAGAGAACAGACATGCATACTTTCTGTAACTTTTTTCCCCATTCTAAGTAAACGAATCCATTCCTTTCGCCGATCTGCTTTCTGATTATTAATTTTTACAAATTCTCCTACTTTAGGAGACATGGAACCGCACAGTTGTATCGCGTTTTGATAGTGATTTACAACCATACACGCAACAAAACCGTTTCGATTTATTTGGTATAGGAGAAAATCTAGCTCCCTCACGTTCACGATCCATTTTTACGTTAAAGATATTCCGTTATTAAAAATATAAACAATAAATTAATAAATATAAACAAAACACTGAACTTCAGTAAGAACAAACCTAGTAAAAACAAGAACAAGCAAGGTAAATGTAGGCATGTACCAACGTATTACAGCTGCGATCGAAAATAAAAGTAAAAGAATTTAAGTAGTCATTAGCGGGGTAGTTGTAGGTCTGAATCAGAGGAGAAAGTTGCCAGAATAAATATTCCCTAGTATAAAGACGTTTCTCGCATTAGTAACTTTGTAATAAGCCAACAAATAATTAGCTTATACCATTTAGCTCAATGCGAGTTTAAATTTCGACCTCATTGGCACAGTTCAAAATTCTACCGCATGGTGGCGTAGCGCTTGGATTTAGTTGCCAATAGGAAATACAACAATTTTTAAATCACCTACAACTCACGCAACTCACTTGTCAGGAGCCATCTCGAATTTGCATCAACATTAAGGTCACGAATATAAAATTTATATCGATCGGTTGGAGGATGTGCAACGAAGATTTGTTAATATTCTTTCATTTAAATTTCTAGAATTTGATTTCGTACCTGCTTTGTTTGAGAAGAAAAAGGAAATATTGGATGTTACTTTTGCTTACAAAATTCTTAGAAATGTAATTTCGAGTTATGATACTTTAGCCTTGTGCATATGTATTTCGTATATCACAAAAGGGAAGGAGATGTGAAAATTTGCTATCACTCAGATTCAATCGTACTAACTCCGCTTTAAAATCACTTGCAGGATTGCATTTTGTTATTATATAAATTTCTAACGTTTAATTGATATTTATTGTTTTGCGTATAGTGCTCATACATTACATTTCTTGTGTTAATTATTAATTGCTGGAAAATTGTTACTGGGCCATGAGCCTGCGAATTTACTCATGTTAACGAACAAACTGCGTCAACTTTAATGCAATTGTGGCAGGACGGAGCTTTTTACAGTTTCAGTGTTGGTTGCTTTGCCCTCAAAAGTACAGATGAAAGAATAGCAGGCCTTTCATGAACAAACCACGAATACGTTTCTTTCATCACACGCATTGAACTTGGAGAGTGAAATTCGGCTCATTCCATAAAACCGCTCCAAATTCGAATTCCTTCGAAATCCGGACTTAAATATTTCATATAGGCACGCGAAAGCACTTTGCACAAGAGAATTAACAATAAAGGATGATCCCGATTTAATTCCAACCTTACAGCAATGTGCTCTAAACGGCAGAATACAAAACATCTAAGTACAAAATGCAATCAGCAGAAAGTTCAAAACAACGCAACCGCAGCTTCCGAGCTTCCCCACTACTGTAACCCAAAGCTTTCAGGACTCCTGAAAGCGTCTGCATCTCGAGTTTCAGTTCGCGGATGCCTGCTCCAGCGGGTGGGTGGATTTTAACGGTTTCGCTGAAACACGCGCCGAGGGCAGGATTAGATGAGGTGTTCGTTTCGAAACTTAAATCTCCTGCACTTCAACTGGATGTTCGCGGGGATGTATTTTGAAAAAATCGCTAAAAACTTTCTGATGAAGTAGTGCGTTTGCGGGACGAGGCTCTTTAATTTTTATTGCCACGATGTAGCATTCTGACACATTATGACAGATAGTGGGGCTTGGTAATACGTCTTGGAGAAGGTGTGCGTGTGCATCTAATAAACTTCGCCGCAAGTGAAATGTTTCCCAATCTTAGTTATTCTAACAGTGATGGTGGTGGCCGAACTATCTCTCCTACAGCGAACGGAGAATATAATCTGTTTTCACACTTCCTGGATTGTCTTCTACCCTTCACCCGGTTTTGGGGAGTTTTCACGGCTATAGGTAGGACATTCGTCATTTCCTATTTTTAGTACATGTTGCGTCCTTTTCTGTCGTGTTCTGATATCAGAAACTGATGTTCAATAAAACCTGATTAATTTAGTTCATAGTTGGGGACTGATCGTGATATGTAAACTGGAAGCATGCTCTAAAAGCGCTCAAGCCGGAAAAATATTAGGGTGTGAGGGGGAAACAAATAACGCACTTAACCTGGATAGCTTGGGCTAAGTTCGAATTTCCGTTCTTCGAGGAGCGAAGGTGTGAAATGATGATGCATCGTCTACACGTTGGAACTCTTTGTTCTCTAGGTTATGTTCGTCGACGTAACAGGCGTTAAGCCATTACCGATTATGTAGGTTGCTGATTCCGACTATGTAAAGTCGATCGTGTGCTGAATTCTAGAAAATGCTGAACGACACATCTTCCCAATTTGCTAAAAGCTGAAGTAAAAACTACGATGAAATTTGCAGCGTTGCAGCCTTTGGACCTCGACTATTTTTTAGGTTATGTAAATTAATATTTTACAATATCATCATTTATTATAATTAATTGTATTGGGCGATCTGAAATGTCCATTCTTGGCAGGCAGTGAGAGTTGATGAGAAGCTAAATGTGCGTGCGGGCTTTGTTCACACATACCTCATTCTGTTTGTCAAGTTTAAACTTCTGCCTATACAACATTCATTAATATGTAAACCAAACAGCGGAGTAAATTAATAAACTGCTGTATTTGGACATGTACTATTGCCACCAAAAAAACTAGGACAAGTTCTAAATCTAGAAGCCATGAAATTGAGTTATTTTAGTTGATGAAATGACTATTTATCTGTCATGTAAATAATTCAAACCCGTCATATGTCATATCAACTTTTAATATCAAAAACTACAATACAAAACAATTATAAAACTAGATAAATGTGCAATTTGTCGAATAATTAACCGTTTTATAGGCAATAAATAATCCCAGCGTTTGTAACTAAACTTATTCTAGGCATCATTGACAGTGAAGTTTTGAAATAGTTTCAAATTTATTCACATCTTAGTTGCCAATTAAAATGAGAGATTCACACAGCTAAAAAAACCTTGTTCTAGTTTTTTTTTGTAACAATAGTACTTGACTATCGATGAAGGGCTGCCCATTATATGTTTCGGAATTTGGTAGGTTCCTTCTTGCCTCCTGGCCGTGTAATGAAGCATCGCCAAATGTCAGAATTCTTTCTATAACCTAGCTGAGCCATTACTTACAGTAGCATTGAGCTTCTTACTTTATTCTTCAAGAACTTCAGAAACTATCATTTTGTTTCCAATGGAATTACCCACGTGTTTTCCACTACTACATTTGCATCGATCGTGTCTTTCTAAAGCAATCTACTCTTGGATCTGTAAGAAACGTCGCTATGATGCCCTAAAGTAATCGAGAACAATTTTGGACAGCCTTGTTGAGAAAAATCTATAAATATAGGAGCCGGAAAAGGTATAGAACCGCTCCTCTAACCGATCTTGGACGCTTCAAAAATACGAAATTATTATTTCCTTTACAAGAACAATTTGTTTTGTATCCGAAGAAAATACGATTCGTTCCGTAGAAATATTTACTTTCTTAGCAGAGAATGTGGCAGCTGTGTTATTGTATATTAGATTAGTAAAATTGATGTGGAACCTCAAACTAATTGCAATACAATTTCTGTGAGTGGTTTCCTGATGGAAGTTTCCCGTAGAAAACGATTGTGAAAAGTCTACCACTCTAAAGTGACGCGTTTATTCAATATGGAGGAATTTTCAAAATGGCTGCCCATTATTTGAGACAGTTATATATATATATTATTATGTTAATGTTAATATTGATGTTTTCTGTTACTGTTCGATGATAGTATATTACATAATAGGTTTGATAAGTAGGATTATAGCGCACGCAAAGTGAAGTTTACGAAACGAGCCGCAGGCAATTGTGTTCGACGGATATGAAGATACGTTTTCCACAAAATCAGAAGCTCATTTAAAAAGAAACCGAGGTATTGTAGGACCTAAAGTCACTACTTCAACCTCCATTGCCATCAAGAAAGAATTATTTTTGAGTAATAAAGACAACAAACAAGCTTTCATTGCTCAATTATCAGAAAAATTACACGAAGCTGGATGTAAAACAAAGCAATCTCATAGTGATGCAGACGTGTTGATCGTTATGGAAGCTATAGAGTCGGCAAAAACTCATCCTACAGCCATTGTTGGAGAAGACACCGATCTTCTCATACTACTTCTTTATCATTTTCAAGAAAATTTATGTGATATTTTTCTTCGCCCAGAACCTAACAAATCTTCCAAACACATAACTGTCTATGATATTAGAAAAATTGTAAACGCATTGGGTAGTGACGTGTGCTCTCACATCATATTTGCTCATGCCATATTAGGATGTGATACCACCTTGAAACCATTTGGATTAGGGAAAAGTGACTCCACAAAACTGTTAAGAAGATCAGTTATCTTCAAAGAAAGTGCTGCCATTTTCCAAACTCCTGAAAAATCCACAGAAGAAATCTTAAATGTTGGTCTGAATGCCATTATATCTTTGTTTGGAGGAAAACAGGAGACAGCACATTACATGATATGAGACTTCGAACTTTCACTTCAAAGGCAACAAAATCAACAATCCATGTGAAACCTGAAGTTTTGCCTCCTACAGAGGATGCAAGCAAATTTCATTCTTTCAGAGTATATCATCAGGTGCAACAGTGGATGGTTAATGCTATGGATCCATTACAGTGGGGATTTAAAGTGAAGGATGGAAGATTGACTCCTATTAGAATGAGTCAAGCACCAGCACCAGCCCATTTACTGAAATTCGTAAAATGTGGCTGTATCAAAGGTCAATGTGCAACTCTTCAATGTATATGCAAACGACAGGGTATACTGTGCACAGATGCGTGCACAGTTTGTAGAGGTATAAGCTGCTGCAATTCTATGGAGGTGGACATGGACGATGATTGAGATGAAACTATTATTGTAAATAAAAGAATGAATAAACGATTATTTTGAACTCAAAAGTATTTTAATTGAATAAACTTTAAGTAAATGTTTTCTATTACAATTGAGGCGTTTGCGGGAAAAACGACAACGCTACATTTTTTTTAGAAATTGAGTTAGATGGCGCAATAGCAAACCATCAGCTGCCGATTGCACCATCGAATTCAATTTCGGAAAAAATGTACCTTTATCGTTCTTCCCACAAAAGCCTCAATTATTACTCACAAATTGTATACTGTTTCTCTATATCCCCCATAGAGGCGTGCGGTGCATAGAATTTGGGGAAGCTATGACTCAAGTAACTTGTTTTCTGGGGCACTATGCAATAAGTGTCTGGTATTTTGTAAAACATGCTGCCAGGAAACAAGCTACAAGTGTCATAGCTTCCTCAAAATCCATTCACCGCACTCGCCTAATCCCCCAAAAATGTTGAAACTGTGTGTAGCCTACTTTCATATAATCATAATTACTTCCTTTTACAATAAAGGAAGTATTGGATTCACCCCAAAAATTCGAAATTGAGTTTTCAACAGATCTTCACGTTTCAGAGTCCCCTGATCCCAACAAACGTATTTTTTACTTCCTTTTACTATAAAGGAAGTATTGGATTCACCCCAAAAATTCGAAATTGAGTTTTCAACGGATCTTCACGTTTTAGAGTCCCCTGATCCCAAAACACAAATTTTTTTTCATTGGTCTGTCTGTCTGTGTGTGTGTCTGTGAACAGAATATCTCAAAAACGAAAAGAGGCATGGCGTTGAAACTTCATATACCGGGTGTCCATTCTCAAAGTCGAACATAGGCAATTAACATTAGTGCATTCACTCGTTTTTCATTGAAATAATTCATTTCTCTGTAGATAATTTTAATAGACGTTGGCAGAAAATAGATGATTTATCCGAAATAATTACATTTTTTTTTGACAAATGCTATCGAACTTGAAAAGCAAAGCATGGCATATTTAAAAATTCCCAAGCTTTAATTTCGCGTTTTAAAATAAAAATCGCATCTTGGATATTATTATTGGTATCATTTGATGCATATTAATTGTATCTTTCCATTGATACCATTACCGTCCCTGTAAGTTGACTTGGCGAGCAGGAATCGGCAAAAATGTTCAATACAATGTTAATCGCCTATGTTCCACTTTTAGAACGGACACCCGGTATAAGTTTTGTGTACTATGTAGATGAGACAGCAAGCTTTTGAAGAAAATCGCATAACCGGAAGTAGGTGTTTACTCTTGCGATTTTTCAGTTTTTTTCGATTTTTTCAAAAACGGCTCCAACGATTTTTTTTAAACTTTACATTTTTATTACATTTTTAATGTGTATTGATGTGAGATAGGTGATTTTCCAGTTGAATACTTCTAAACTAGATTTCTTTCGTTTTTTGTTTCTATTTTTTTTATTAACTCCTATTTTGAATAGAACACCCGGTATATTATTACATTTTCGAATTCACCTTGAAATTCTAGAGAAAATTTGTCTCTTCAACTAACGCTCTATTTTGTACCGTTTTTGTAGAATTTGTAATTTTTGAAAATTTTTGACAAATTTTTAAAAATTAAAAATGAAATTTTTGGCTAATTATAAGATCACTGTAAAAGGAAGTTGTGTGAGTGTATCACACCAGATTTTTGTTTATTGAGTTAATCGTTTACGGACTGGAATTTTGATTTCAAGTTCTAATATACAATGTATCAAATAATGGTCAGCCGTTTTGGAAAATTTGCCATATTGGATAAACGCGTCGTCATAGAGTGGTAGACTTTTCACCATCGTTTTCTACAGAAAATTTCCATTAGGAAACCACTCACAGAAATTGTATTGCAATTAGTTTGACGTTAGCCCATTTTTCGTGCTAATTTGCCTAGTCTATATGCTGAAAGTATGTAACAAACATTGAAATTAATATTTTTATAACCAATTAGTTGGGTATAAAGCTATTTATTTGAACGAGTAATGCATTAAATTAGGTCATCTGTAATCCTCGGTTTCATTATTTATTTTATAAAAAACGGATGTTTACCATGTAAACTTTAGTTTCAGTGAAGCCTGAAAATTTGTAGGCACGAGTATAAAAAGGAAGATTTCAGACATACCTTTTCAAAGCACGAGCAACATCAAGGGAATTCACTTTCAGATACTCCCTAATAAGGCTTTGCATTATTAGAGTGCGTCACAAATTTCCTACGTAAGCGTTTTTTCAACTTGGAAATTATCGTGGCAACTGTTGTAACGTGAAACGTAAAAGTGGCCCAAGCACACTGTCCTGTAGCATACCCGATTTTATGGGTACCAGTAATGAGCAAGATTCACCATAACAATGAAGTGCCTGTGAGTCAGGTAGGATTTCAAGATCTGGTAATACGGGTAGAGTAAGTGAGTCTTGATTCTGTAGAACAAAGCGAAAGCTTGAGAAATGTTAATAAAGGCAGCTAAGCAGCACCATTCGTTCTTTAGATCTTTTTTGGTGTTCTTCACAACTCTGTGGTAATTAATTGAACAAAAATTGATAATCTGGATTTTTTTTTCTTCTAGCAGATGATTAATTTTGGTTTAGAAGAGCTTCTTGAACATTCTGGATAGAATAGAGAAAAGGCTGAGAGGACGGTAAGAATTTGCTTCTGCTGGATTCAGTTTCCGGATGGGAATTATTTGAGCAAGGGAAAGTGCACATTAATCCGATTTTAGGATAGCATTAAATATGGTAGCATTTGAATATCTTCTCTTCAAAGTTCTTTTACTATTCTACCCATGATCAAATGGTAACCTGGTGCTTTTATTTGTTAAAGTTTGTTTCAACAGCTGACTCAACTTTGTAATCCATAAAAATTCGATCATCAGGTCCATCTGATAAGAATTATCAAGGCGTTATTAAATGAATGCTTCCTCTCCTCGAAGGATTTCGATTGGATAAAATTCAAACACATTGCCGAGGTGTGTTATAAATATGTTCGTTTTCTTTTCGTTTGTTCTAGCCTAGTTACAATGATTTAAGTTTTCTTTTGTCTACAAGCTTCATTTTTTTGTGTTAGGGGTTATCGCGCTTCTTTGTTACTGGAGTTGCATTCCATGCAGCTTGCTGCATCCTTTTACTTCCCTCGTCTCAAAGACGAAGGAAGTATTATAATCACGAAAAAATCACCTTCCAAGATTTCTTCAGACCTTCACGTTTTATGGTATCTAGGTGACGAAAAACAGGTTTTCTTAATTCCGTTTGTCTGTCTATCTGTTTGTTTGTCTGTCTGTTGGCGGTATAACCCAAAAACTATATATTAGAGGAAGATGATATTTTGCATGCATGTCTACCTGGCATGAAACTTAGAAAAGTTTGAAGAAATATGAACAGGGTGGGCACCTTAAAATGTTTTTTTAATTTTTGCTTTACCTGAGAAATATATACAAGTCATAATTTCACATAACTTAGGTTTTATGATTGGCGAAAATGAAACCTAACAGATACAGAGTAAACATCACAAATTGGACAGAATAGTATGGTGCTTTGTAACATTATAACGCAGCAGAAACTTGTCCACTTCAAGCACGCCCGTGGCTCAGTTATTTTAGAGGCGGAGCGCGGAGTGCGAATTCCAGCGGACTGCATTTTCACTTTCCTCGTCTAAAAGACGAAGATTTTTGCAAAAGATAATAATTTGCACATAGCTCAGGCTTTATCATTGGCGAAAATGAGACCTAACAGATACAGGGTAAACATCACAGATGGGACAGAATAGTATGGCGCTTTATAAAGTAGCAGAAACTCGTTCAATTCGAACAGGCCCGTGGTTCAGTTATTCTAGGGGCGGCCAAGACACTGGTTCGAAATATTCGCATCGAAGCGAGAAGTTCGAATACCAGCGGACTGAATTTTTTTATTTTCAAATTGATCAAATTCGCGTGAGGGAGGTTTCGTGTGAACCCCTTTATAGATTTTTTTCACTTGCCGGCGTTGGGGGTTTAGATTTTCAGAGTACTGTAGATTATAGGGTGACCAGTAGTGAGAAATAATCCGATAAGAAATCTAGACATGTCTCAACATGTCGATGGTTTAGTATAATATTTTTAGTAACAGAAAAACTCAACGATTTTCCAGAAGGAAGTTGCTGTAGGTTATTTTTTAACATCACTTTGTAGAGTTTTCCTGCATGGCGTCACTAATGTGGATCTCTTGTAACAGTGCTTAGTACTAAAATCTCCTGATAAACTGTGTCCAAGGATATTGAAAGTTCTTCTATTCTAATGGACAGATTAGGGTACACTGCTGCTAGTACCAGTTTGACATGCCTGCTTTCTATTTCTACCGTAGTTTGCAAATTACGCTCTTTGAATTTTTTTATTTCGTTATGTTTCATCGTATAGTTGATTGTAATCAACGTGCCTTACGTATGGTACATTTCCTTACCTGAATTTGTATATAACTGTTTTCTGTCATGGCAGCTTTCGATATCAGCAGTTTTTTATGCTTGGCTTTGTGTAACCAAGCCATTAGTATTCTAGCAGTCAATTTCGAATTGTATATTAAACGTTATTACATTTTGGTGACTTGTGTTCTTAGGAGATCAAGCATCCTGTTCATATTCTCTATCATCTTTGTCATTATTGGCCCGATATTATTTTGCTGTCGGGTAATATACAGGTGGTTTGATTGGGGGTTATTTGTGCCATGGATGGTCTGGGTAAATTTTCTGGCCAGTTGGGCATATGAGATTTCATTCTAGTAGTGGTGAAAACCTTTTCCTTGAAGTTGTTTATAACCTGAACAAGCAGTGTAAGGGGCCGAGTAATTTTTATTGCAATTCTCGCATTTAACATCTTTGTACATTATGTATTTACAGCTCAAGGGCATGCTCACTGACGCACTTGACTACACCATGTCACATTTTTTTTATACTTTAGTGCAGAAAGTTTCTCACTTTGCGCCAGCATTTGCGTACAAGAAGTGAGTGCTTTCTGCACTTTTATGGCAACATTTTCTGAACTCTAATGTCAAGTGATAATCATCTGATTGGCTAAAGCTGATTAATGTATTTTTTACTAATGTTAATTTTTTATGTCAAATTACATTTCTTGTCGAATGCGAAGCCGTCGTAGGAAAAGTAGTATATAACACACGTGTGGACTGCATTTTCCAATGGCAATATTTTCACACTTGTGTTACAATATATTATTGTGTGACCGTACCGTTAGCACTTGATACACTGGGACAGTTCCCGTTTAGAATACGAAGATTTTAATTTGACTGCGGAGTTCAGTGCGGTAGTATTCTAAATACCTTTATTAGGTGTGCCACTTGAAATAATGTTGAGTTGGGTGGTAGTGCATCTCTGCCGGATAGCAGAGCTGTTGGCGAATTCATGTCCGTTATTTTCAATTTCTAGCTTAAGGCCGTTTGGGTCTGTCGTTGGATGAATGTTACGAATTAGTACACGAAATTTTCGGTTTTGCTTCATCTGATAAGCCCGAAACTTTGCATTTTTTTCCTCTAGGGCTTTAACTATAACAAGTAGTTTTTAGAAGTGGCCTAATGAATTTTTGCTAGTTTATTGCTTAGGGATTTTATACTGTAATTATTTGCTGCACATGTGTGTAATAAGTCAGATAGATTGGCGATGGCTTTGTTATCTCTACTGGGGCAGCATCTTGTTCTATGTGTTCTTATCGGTCTGATCTGTTAAGACCTCTGAAACTATTGGCCGTTGGTGTAAGTAGGATTACTTAACAAATAATAATTTGCTTTGTTAATGTTAAAAAAACAGGAAGGGGGAACGAATAGGCGCGTTGCGTTTAATGCAGCTGCATCGCAGAGATTCGAAGGGTCATGTGTGGCCGCATGCGACTAACGTTCGGGCGTTGAAATTGCATTCGCAGGTGCTGCAGCTGGAATCCCGTCGCCGGGAATGTTTCCTTTAATTTGAAAATTGACGTAATTCGCATTACGAAGTGTTTCCTTTTATTGCTTTGGTATTATTAGAAACGTTAAGATATTTTTACTCCTAGTTTTATTTGATATTTTAAATTGTTTAGTGTCACAACGCCGACCTGCGAGGGGAGTTGTCAGGACATTTTGAAGTCTTAAGCCGCGTCCACATTAATAAATATTTACGTTGTCCGTTGTATTTGACGCAAATTTGTGCGTGTGCGTAGAAATTAATGTAGATGTGGACGGTTCGCCGAACACAAACGCACACAAATATTTTCGTGACGAACGACGCGCGCTATCCATCGCCCAGTCGGTTTTTACTTGGACTTCAAAGAGCTTTGCAGTGCAACGTTGTGCTGATGTAGACGTATGTTGGTAGTGCATATATGTGTTCGCTTTGTTTTAATTTTTATTTATTTTTAGGAATGAACTTTCTAACTTTTAGAAGGAAATTATTAATTAACCATGCCTTATTACCTCATTATTAGTAAAAAAGAAATATGCGGCCGTTACTATAATGCACCATTTAATTCGAAAAAATAAAAATAAACTCAATAATAAAAAAGACGTTACTAGATGACACAACTTTATCAATATAAAATGGCGGTAGCGGCTTGTTAACGACATTAGCAATTGATGATAGCACAGGACAATTCCGTTCTTCTATGTCATCAGTGGATTTTAAAATCCTGATTAATATGATTGGGCCAAAAATCAAGAGAATAAATTCAAAATGCCATTGATGTTTAGGATTCCACAATAATGTATGCTTGTGGTACTCTTGAATAAGTGCCAATACATATTCGTTGTTCCATTCTATCTTCTGTTATTACTCTTGATTTCCACAAATGTTGCAAATATAAAACTTACTATTAATAAGAGAATGCACAATGCTCCGCGCTGCAAATTGACGAACAGGCGGATCGTCGATACACAACGCGCAACACACATTTGTGCGTCGAAAAATGATGTTCCTCCATTAAATTTGGGGTAGAAAATAAGTGCGCTACATTTTTAAATACAACACACAACGTAAACGTTTATTACTGTTTACGCTGCTTTATGTATGCATGGATTATTTAACTTTTAGTCAAGATTACGACTGCGACTTTCTTTAATATTTTTCCACCTAAAATTTAAGTGAGTAGTACACAAATCGTCGCCCAGCTGCGCTCTGTCCTTGAGCGTCTCGCTTGCATCTTTGCTGTTGTCGCTTCTGCTGCCTTCGCGAGCCTGATTGTGTAGCTTGTTTTCGAGGTTGAATTTAAAATGCGACCCTACGAGAGCCACAGAGAGATTTTCGCTCCATTGCCGTCTTTTCTGTCTGCCCCGCCAGCTTCTTGCCGAGCGGCAGCGTAGCCCGAGCCGATTTTGTTGAGGCAGTCAGTGTTGGAAGTTAATTGCGAGCAGTTGGTTTCGGACCTGGTGCAGCTACTGCGAGCGGGTTCCGAGAGCGTGGCTTTGTTTCCGCTCTGTGCCTCTGGGTGGGTGGACGGCCTGTTAGAGAGCGGGGCTGGCCGTGGTAGTGCAAAGTTGTGTGTGTGTGTGTTTTGTGCGACTGCTTTCGTTGACCGCCGTCCTTTAATCTCGAATGCCTGGAATGCAGTTTTCCGCTATTTAGCTGGGATCCAGTCTTCCAGGACGGGCAAACAAAAGGTCTTCCCAGTCTTTTTTTTCCCATGAGGGTCCCGCATCGAACCTTGTGAATAAGTAACCCACTCTGGGCTCGTATGTAATAACCATATTCTTGCATTAAGGTAACTGTTGGTCATCCATTCTGGGCTCACATTCAAAACCATATTCTTGCATTAAGATAATTGTTTGATAACCCACTCTGGGCTCGTATGTAATAACCATATTCTTGCATTGAGATAACTGTTGGTGACCCATTCTGGGCTCACATTCAAAACCATATTCTTGCACTAAGATAATTGTTTGGTGACCCACTCTGGGTCCGTAAGCAATAACCATATCCTTGCATTAAGATAACGGTTGGTGACCTATTCTGGGCTCACATTCGCAATCATATTTTCGTTTTAAGTTAATGACTAGTAACCCCAGCTGGGCCCATAGCTGTAGTCCATTTACTATTTCAGACGTTGTAAGTTGACAGACGTCGGCGCCATGTCTTAGAATAATAGATCGGTTTGATATATGCTGTCTTGTGATTTCCCCCATGCCTGTGCATGCTTATTTTCAGGCTGAGTTGTTCACTGTGTAAATATTAATGTAAAGTGGAGCCTGGAAGAAATTTTAAGCGTCACAGGTAAGTCAGCACGCTCGCTGCTGCAGTGCTGGGAGCCGTAAGGCTGTACCTACCGATTCTGATATTTTCAGTTTAGCCTTTGGATTTCGCCAAGGTGAAAAGTTGAAAGGTAGGCTCATCTGCTTCCCGGTTTTACTGTGGGTCTATCTTTGCATTTTCGTTCTGATTCATGAAACTGGGTGGCTTTCAATTTAATTTTTATATCTGTTTACTGTTCGTTAGGCCGTTGTCCGTAAGTAATCTCGTGTTGGACCACCCCTTGCTTCACTGAGTCTAGTCGGCATATCTTGTTACGGTCAGGGCAACGGTCCTAGGTAAGTCATTGTCCCGATTTTGAGTAATATCGACCGCGCTGGTCGTCTGGCTTTTTCTTGACTTTTTGCATGAGCTGGCGCGGTGTCGTTAAAGTGGTTTTAGGCCGTAACAGAGTCCTGACTAAAGTCCTTTACAGATTTTTTATATTTTACCTTGTTCCAATTACTATTGAAAATAGTTTAAGCTTGAAATGTGATAAGTGACGCATTTGCTACGTAAAACCTAAAGTTGGGATCTATGAATTGATGTGGCAAATAAGTATTGAACCGGATTTGCGATTCGTGGCATAATTATTAATATTTGATGTTGCTTTTACCTTACATTTTTTCTATTCGTTGGGTTGTGCCGAAGTACACTATAAAACTCGAAACTGTAATCAGATTGATCATATAGCTATTTTTGTATTTTATAAGGGGTTAAAGGATTTTAGTTACCTTCGTGGAAGTCAAATTGTACTATTGCGGGATAAATAATTGGTATGTATGCGTTATAAAGTAAGCCATATTTTAAAAATTTTAGATTATTGAAGTGCTCTTTAATGTTATATTTGACAAGTATGACGTATTTCAGAAGCGCGTGAGAGTTTTGTTATTATTTTGATTACCTACCGACTTTGACAGTGACAATTTCAAATTTCATATTTTATTTATTCATTCATAATCAACAATTTCTTTTACTTCTTCGGATGACGAGGTGCATTCATTCTATTACAAAATCGTACAAGCCACTGGTGCAAGTCGTATTTACATAGGAAACGGTGCCAATTATTTATCTCGTAATAGTACGTAAGGATACGGGAGTACGTAGACAAATTCGTGTTATTGCAGGGCGGTAGTAAAAGCGTATGGTGCTCAACAAAGCAGTTTGGACCTGCATTTCTGGATTTTAAAAATGCTCACTACAAGATGCGCGAGGAACTGCAATGCGTTTTAAAAACGAGAATAAAAGGAAGATTAAGACAACATTCATAGTATTACATTTGAGCGGTCCAGCCTTGCAGCTGTGACACCATTAGAAAAACTAGCTGACGCGTCCGGCGAAATAATTCCACAGGAAAATAAAACGATATTGATAACTGCGCTGCTAACGTGCTACGCCCCAAAACTTTATAACTGCATCTATGTATGACCACATCTCAAATTCCTATTCTAGGTACATAATTAACACTTGACATTGATGGTAAATTAGACACGCATACAATGATAAACTATAAATGAGACTTAGCTGGGTACAGTTGAGCAGAGCCTTGGCACGGTGGCCGCCAGTTGTGCGATAAAAGGCGGGCTTCGCAAAATGGAACGTGGTTGGAATCGAAAGCCCAAGGAATATCTCCACGGGGTGGAAAGGCGTCAATTTCACACGTTATCAAAGGAAACTTCTACAGAGCGTCATTTGAAGAGTGGAGAACTACGGGCAGTCAGCCACCACGCTTTGAGCGGAAAGTCTTTATGAGCTTTTAAAGATGGCGAAGGGTTATAAAATGATAAATAAATCTACAGAGCGTCAATGGCATTGCTACTATAGGAATCATAGCAGAATACGATACAGGACGTCCCTTCGAATGTATACGACCATTAGACGCATTCGGAATTTCAAACTTAGAAGCCTGTGCGTTGTGAAGCTGGAATATCCGACAAGGTCGTAATTTGCTCAACCAGCACAATAGAGCTTTCCGAGCTTTCGTACGCAATGTATGTGCTTTACTACATCTGAGCAAGTTCTGACGATTTGTTCCCCGTTACTCAACGCGGGAAGAAAGTCGACGATATGAATCAGGTAAAGGTCTGTAGGGGCTTAAGGAAAGTGTCTGTAAATTGGATACCGATAATTTTAACCTCGCCAAGTCAGACGCGTATTTGACTGATGCTGACCTTTCATTTAAATTTGATTAGAGTATTTTTGTGACTTCCGATGAAACCCGGAATCCTTTAATTTAGAATCGAAATAATATAATAGGTAGTGAGCCCATGGCACTGTTTTTTATGCCAATGGTTGGCAGTTCATTAATCTCCATGTAAAGGCAACGATAGCGTCGTCGTTTTCTATGACAATAGCTGTTCTATTCACCATATTTGACTCCAAACCTCAAAACAGCTATTAGTTTTTTTTCTAAAATTGAAGGACTGTGGACTACAGTTATGAGGTTTTTTTTGATGATCATTAAGCCAGGTGCGTATCTGATTTAGGTAGAGCGCTGGGCAGTTTTGACTCATGTTGTAGATATCGTATTTCACCATTTAGTAAACAAGATTCATGTACAATAGGCGACTGACAGATGATTACATCAGAGTAAAGCAGCATGAGTTCTTGGAAAGTTTGTAGACATAGTTCTCACAAGTAGCGAAATATGTATACACTACTTGTACAAGGGACATTAAGCAAAACGCGGGTTTAAATTGCAGGTTGTAACAACTCCGAGGTTATTTGTCACTCGCCATTAGTGTTGCTGTTGTTACGAGTCTCCTAGCCAAGTTTTAGATTATTTCGTGGCTGTATGGGAGCAACTCCCATACTAACTGTATAATTACCTTTAACGCAGGCTTCCTTTAATTATAGCGCATTAAGCGTCGACATATTACGTCGACGTATACGCAGAAGATTAAGTACAGTAAAGTTTTAATGATAACGTTGACGCTAAATTTTCTGTTTAGCCAAATCTTCTTGTTGGATTGTTTGAATATTGAAAGGTTGTGGTTTAGATTTTTTTTTTAAATTTGCAGCTTTTTGCAGCTGAGGAAATAGTTTCTGAACAAAGCGTCTGTACTAACCACCTCATGAAATAGATATTGTGCAGCATTCCAAGTGCTACTGTGATCTCTATTCATATTTTTTTTTTGCTATAGTTTTGTATTTTTACAAATGTTACACAGAAGTCGTCGATATGTCAGTATGTTAACGTGTTTTGTTTTGTATCGTTATTACTATTACTTTATTAGTATTCACATGATACAGCTGGTGTGTAGAGTCGAATAATCTTGCAGTTAGACTTCAGTTGATTTCATAAAAACTACAAATTTCTAGACTTCTTTCTGATTATTTAAATAATTTATTATTACGCGGTCTTGCTGTCGAGTAAGCTCATGCGAAGGAGTTTCCATAAGTACGTCACACCACATTGTCAGATTTATCTAATTCCAGATATTGGCTACTGGGGCAACCCAGCAGCCTCCCGGAATCGATATCGGTAATCGAGTGGTTTTTGTTTGATTCTCAGGGTTGCGACCTCAGATGACTTCACAGATCTCTCTCCAATTCAGGCTTCCGAATTTTTATACCCGATACCTCGGGTGAATTTATATCTCAAAAGTATCGAGCGCGTTCGGATTATTTTTGCCTCGCAACCAAGGGCTGTTTGTTTGTAGGCTGTTTAATTAACCGACGGGTTTGAAATGCGGGACACAGGTATAACGAGTATTTAAAATCTTGAATGGATGTATCTGGGAGTTGAAAAATATTTTGATATGTATGCTATATTTGGTTATATTAAATGTTAATTGTCAGACAGTACAGGGCGCGCCTAGCTTTGGATGCTCCTCTGGGTAAAAAACACAAACCGCCCTCTAGCTGAAAAATTTATTTTATGCAATTGCTATTCACTATAGTGACTTAAATTCAAACTTAAATAATACAAATGTTAAAAGATTTTTTGTTGTTGCAGTTATTTATATTATAAGAATCGAGGATTTAAAATTACACCGAAAAGTTGTACATTTTTATCGGTAGTAGTTTCTAATAGAACAACAACTAATTGTATTGTACTTCTTGTTTCATAATAAACAAACAATACGTTTAGTAGAGTACCTAGAGGGGTTCTGGACCACATTTGACCTTGAACTTTTTTCAAGGTCACGGGCCTAGCCGAGGTCAAGGTCATTGGCCTAGTCGGGGTCATTGACCTCGGCCACTTCCCAGAATTTTTTCTAGGCCACGGATCTAGCCTAGGTCAAGGTCGGAGTCATTGGCCTAGTCGGGGTCATTGACCTCGGCCACTTCCGGGAATTTTTTTGGATTAAAAGTGTAGTTTTTGAAATTTTCCCACGCTCGAGCGTCTGGGATGCAGACATGTCTATTCATGCAGGATGTTATCAGTAAATCAGAAGCTATTGTTACCCTTATCAAATTTTTCTCAGGCTCGACCGGATGTGAGTCATCGTCTGAGTACGCAGACATGTCTATTCTTGCAGGATGTTATCAGTAGAACAATGGCATCCATTGTTTTAAAATCAGCACGAAATTCGAGAACAATGAAGCCATTGTTGTCTGGAGATTAAAATGTGCAAAGCTGGTAAATAGAACAATGACATCCGTTGTTTTTAAATCAGCACGATAATTGGACAATGAAGCCATTGTTGTCTGGAGAAATTTTTGCTGACCGCCATTATCAGATAAACAAGCTTCATATAGGTAAGAAAGGGGGGCAGCGCTGCTATTCGGCTACCTCGTTTCGGCTACCATGTCCAGACATGTTTGAGAAATGTGCAAAGCTGTTAAAAATTGAACAAAGGAACCCATTGTTTGAGAAAAATCTGCACAACAGCTAAATTGAATGCTGCCTTTGTTTAACATTTTTTGCTGACTAATACAAAAGTTTTGTGGTCTTAGAGACATTATTTGTAAGCAAAGTAAATATTACGTGTTTTTTCCCGTACTTTATTAAATACACAGTCTCGAGCCGATAGTTATTTATTTCGCTTGGATTTATGTACAGCATCCCTCACTTTAGCAGGAAGCAAGTTCCTAAAGAAGTATTATTATGCTGTAGAGATTTACAGGTTACAGGTGTGTATAAAAATTACGTATTTATTAAATATTACTGTTAACAAAGCTGTTAAACGTATGATACAGGCAGTTATTAATTAGAGTGGTGGTTTAATTTTATCATTGGAATTTCGGTTTCTTACAACGGTATTTGTAAATCTTTCGTAAGTAGTCCACCGATACACATTTATTTACGTTATGCATGTGCAGACTTGCTTGTTATGCAAGGTCGTTGACTTATCGTATGCATTGTAGGAAATGTTATCATATGACTTTGTCAGCACGCCATAAAAGTTGGTTTTTGTAGTATAAGACATCCGCAAGCTAATTCGGTAAAGAGGTGGAAAAATACTTAAAGAAAATATTAGCAGATAATACATTTGAAAAATCTGCACGACTAATACTCAACATTATTACAATTACATGCTAAAGACTGCAGACAAAAAGTAAGATATCAAAATTTTAAAATAAAACCCAGAGAATAAGAATTAAATAAAGCCAAGTCAAAGCTATTAGATCACGGCAATATATTAGTAAAAAACCAAGTTCCTAAAGAAATATTATTATGGTGTAGATATTTACAGGTTACAGTTCGGTGTATAAAAATTACGTATTTATTAAATATTACTGTTAACAAAGCTGTTAAACGTATGATACAGGCAGTTATTAATCACTTAATAAAACAATTGTCCTATATCCGGTATTCATGGTTTATGTCTTAATCTGATTTTAATAGTCGATTAGAGTTGAATAACTAAGGTTATTACAATGCTAAAGACTGTGCGCAAAATGTAAGATATCAAAATTTAAAATAAAACCCAGAGGATAAGAATTAAATAAAATAAAGCCATTAGATCACTGCAATCACTACAATAATAAGGATGCTATACTCAATGGTGAGGGACAGTTTCATTTTTGCTGGAGAAAAACATCTAGATTGGTTAAAAATCAGATGTATAAGAGAAAATCTCAAACTTGTTTTAAAACATTTTGTAACTAAACAATCACATTTAAAATTGTGTAAATAAAGCTAAAATTAGAAGGAGGCGCAGACTATAGAAAATACGTGTCAATACTTGTGGATGTGAGCGTCTAGGGAATGTGCAAGGTTGCTAAAAATAAACCGGATGTGAGTCATTGTCTGTAAATGCCAAACTTGTCAGAACCTGCCTGCCTGTCTGCTGCTCAATTAAACAACGAAGCCATTGTTTGAGAAATGTGCAAGGTTGCAAAAATAAACCGGTTGTCTGGAGTTTCTGCACGGGTCAGCGCGGGAGTCTGCGCGATGGTTTGGCGGTAAATTTAAATTACACTCAGGTTTTGACGGTAAATTTAAATTATGATCAGGGTTTTGGCGGGAAATTTAAATTCTGCGTGTTGTCTGGGGTTTCTGCACAGGTCAGCGTGAGCGTCTGCGCGAGGGTGTTTATGCGCAGGTCAACGCGAGGGTTTGGCGGTAAAATCAAATTCTGTGCAGGTTTGGCGGGAAATTCAAATTCTGCGTAGGTTTTGACGGGAAATCTGGGAGTGTACAAGGTTGCTAAAATGTATGGGGTCTTTACACCAGATGTAGTTAATGACCTCCATTATCAGTGTCTATAAATTTGGTAGACAGACAGACAGACAGACAGACAGACAGGCAGACAGACAGACAGACAGACAGACAGACAGACAGACAGACAGACAGACAGACAGGTAGGCAGACAGACAGACAGACAGACAGACAGACAGACAGACAGACAGACAGACAGGTAGGCAGACAGACAGACAGACAGACAGACAGACAGACAGACAGACAGACAGACAGACAGACAGACAGACAGACAGACAGACAGACAGACAGACAGACAGACAGACAGACAGACAGACAGACAGACAGACAGACAGACAGACAGACAGACAGACAGACAGACAGACAGACAGACAGACAGACAGACAGACAGACAGACAGACAGACAGACAGACAGACAGACAGACAGACAGACAGACAGACAGACAGACAGACAGACAGACAGACAGACAGACAGACAGACAGACAGACAGACAGACAGACAGACAGACAGACAGACAGACAGACAGACAGACAGACAGACAGACAGACAGACAGACAGACAGACAGACAGACAGACAGACAGACAGACAGACAGACAGACAGACAGACAGACAGACAGACAGACAGACAGACAGACAGACAGACAGACAGACAGACAGACAGACAGACAGACAGACAGACAGACAGACAGACAGACAGACAGACAGACAGACAGACAGACAGACAGACAGACAGACAGACAGACAGACAGACAGACAGACAGACAGACAGACAGACAGACAGACAGACAGACAGACAGACAGACAGACAGACAGACAGACAGACAGACAGACAGACAGACAGACAGACAGACAGACAGACAGACAGACAGACAGACAGACAGACAGACAGACAGACAGACAGACAGACAGACAGACAGACAGACAGACAGACAGGTAGGTAGGCAGACAGACAGACAGACAGACAGGCAGACAGACAGACAGACAGACAGGCAGACAGACAGACGTCCTTCTTGATTGGTTTCCCCTTTACATTTTGGACACTTATACTTAACTGGTACAGGCATCTCTCACACACCTGCTCACAATCTGTACAATAAATGGTGTTAAGAATGCCTGCCTGTCTGTCTGTCTGTCTGCCTGTCTGTCTGTCTGTCTGTCTGTCTGTCTGTCTGTCTGTCTGTCTGTCTGTCTGTCTGTCTGTCTGTCTGTCTGTCTGTCTGTCTGTCTGTCTGTCTGTCTGTCTGTCTGTCTGTCTGTCTGTCTGTCTGTCTGTCTGTCTGTCTGTCTGTCTGTCTGTCTGTCTGTCTGTCTGTCTGTCTGTCTGTCTGTCTGTCTGTCTGTCTGTCTGTCTGTCTGTCTGTCTGTCTGTCTGTCTGTCTGTCTGTCTGTCTGTCTGTCTGTCTGTCTGTCTGTCTGTCTGTCTGTCTGTCTGTCTGTCTGTCTGTCTGTCTGTCTGTCTGTCTGTCTGTCTGTCTGTCTGTCTGTCTGTCTGTCTGTCTGTCTGTCTGTCTGTCTGTCTGTCTGTCTGTCTGTCTGTCTGTCTGTCTGTCTGTCTGTCTGTCTGTCTGTCTGTCTGTCTGTCTGTCTGTCTGTCTGTCTGTCTGTCTGTCTGTCTGTCTGTCTGTCTGTCTGTCTGTCTGTCTGTCTGTCTGTCTGTCTGTCTGTCTGTCTGTCTGTCTGTCTGTCTGTCTGTCTGTCTGTCTGTCTGTCTGTCTGTCTGTCTGTCTGTCTGTCTGTCTGTCTGTCTGTCTGTCTGTCTGTCTGTCTGTCTGTCTGTCTGTCTGTCTGTCTGTCTGTCTGTCTGTCTGTCTGTCTGTCTGTCTGTCTGTCTGTCTGTCTGTCTGTCTGTCTGTCTGTCTGTCTGTCTGTCTGTCTGTCTGTCTGTCTGTCTGTCTGTCTGTCTGTCTGTCTGTCTGTCTGTCTGTCTGTCTGTCTGTCTGTCTGTCTGTCTGTCTGTCTGTCTGTCTGTCTGTCTGTCTGTCTGTCTGTCTGTCTGTCTGTCTGTCTGTCTGTCTGTCTGTCTGTCTGTCTGTCTGTCTGTCTGTCTGTCTGTCTGTCTGTCTGTCTGTCTGTCTGTCTGTCTGTCTGTCTGTCTGTCTGTCTGTCTGTCTGTCTGTCTGTCTGTCTGTCTGTCTGTCTGTCTGTCTGTCTGTCTGTCTGTCTGTCTGTCTGTCTGTCTGTCTGTCTGTCTGTCTGTCTGTCTGTCTGTCTGTCTGTCTGTCTGTCTGTCTGTCTGTCTGTCTGTCTGTCTGTCTGTCTGTCTGTCTGTCTGTCTGTCTGTCTGTCTGTCTGTCTGTCTGTCTGTCTGTCTGTCTGTCTGTCTGTCTGTCTGTCTGTCTGTCTGTCTGTCTGTCTGTCTGTCTGTCTGTCTGTCTGTCTGTCTGTCTGTCTGTCTGTCTGTCTGTCTGTCTGTCTGTCTGTCTGTCTGTCTGTCTGTCTGTCTGTCTGTCTGTCTGTCTGTCTGTCTGTCTGTCTGTCTGTCTGTCTGTCTGTCTGTCTGTCTGTCTGTCTGTCTGTCTGTCTGTCTGTCTGTCTGTCTGTCTGTCTGTCTGTCTGTCTGTCTGTCTGTCTGTCTGTCTGTCTGTCTGTCTGTCTGTCTGTCTGTCTGTCTGTCTGTCTGTCTGTCTGTCTGTCTGTCTGTCTGTCTGTCTGTCTGTCTGTCTGTCTGTCTGTCTGTCTGTCTGTCTGTCTGTCTGTCTGTCTGTCTGTCTGTCTGTCTGTCTGTCTGTCTGTCTGTCTGTCTGTCTGTCTGTCTGTCTGTCTGTCTGTCTGTCTGTCTGTCTGTCTGTCTGTCTGTCTGTCTGTCTGTCTGTCTGTCTGTCTGTCTGTCTGTCTGTCTGTCTGTCTGTCTGTCTGTCTGTCTGTCTGTCTGTCTGTCTGTCTGTCTGTCTGTCTGTCTGTCTGTCTGTCTGTCTGTCTGTCTGTCTGTCTGTCTGTCTGTCTGTCTGTCTGTCTGTCTGTCTGTCTGTCTGTCTGTCTGTCTGTCTGTCTGTCTGTCTGTCTGTCTGTCTGTCTGTCTGTCTGTCTGTCTGTCTGTCTGTCTGTCTGTCTGTCTGTCTGTCTGTCTGTCTGTCTGTCTGTCTGTCTGTCTGTCTGTCTGTCTGTCTGTCTGTCTGTCTGTCTGTCTGTCTGTCTGTCTGTCTGTCTGTCTGTCTGTCTGTCTGTCTGTCTGTCTGTCTGTCTGTCTGTCTGTCTGTCTGTCTGTCTGTCTGTCTGTCTGTCTGTCTGTCTGTCTGTCTGTCTGTCTGTCTGTCTGTCTGTCTGTCTGTCTGTCTGTCTGTCTGTCTGTCTGTCTGTCTGTCTGTCTGTCTGTCTGTCTGTCTGTCTGTCTGTCTGTCTGTCTGTCTGTCTGTCTGTCTGTCTGTCTGTCTGTCTGTCTGTCTGTCTGTCTGTCTGTCTGTCTGTCTGTCTGTCTGTCTGTCTGTCTGTCTGTCTGTCTGTCTGTCTGTCTGTCTGTCTGTCTGTCTGTCTGTCTGTCTGTCTGTCTGTCTGTCTGTCTGTCTGTCTGTCTGTCTGTCTGTCTGTCTGTCTGTCTGTCTGTCTGTCTGTCTGTCTGTCTGTCTGTCTGTCTGTCTGTCTGTCTGTCTGTCTGTCTGTCTGTCTGTCTGTCTGTCTGTCTGTCTGTCTGTCTGTCTGTCTGTCTGTCTGTCTGTCTGTCTGTCTGTCTGTCTGTCTGTCTGTCTGTCTGTCTGTCTGTCTGTCTGTCTGTCTGTCTGTCTGTCTGTCTGTCTGTCTGTCTGTCTGTCTGTCTGTCTGTCTGTCTGTCTGTCTGTCTGTCTGTCTGTCTGTCTGTCTGTCTGTCTGTCTGTCTGTCTGTCTGTCTGTCTGTCTGTCTGTCTGTCTGTCTGTCTGTCTGTCTGTCTGTCTGTCTGTCTGTCTGTCTGTCTGTCTGTCTGTCTGTCTGTCTGTCTGTCTGTCTGTCTGTCTGTCTGTCTGTCTGTCTGTCTGTCTGTCTGTCTGTCTGTCTGTCTGTCTGTCTGTCTGTCTGTCTGTCTGTCTGTCTGTCTGTCTGTCTGTCTGTCTGTCTGTCTGTCTGTCTGTCTGTCTGTCTGTCTGTCTGTCTGTCTGTCTGTCTGTCTGTCTGTCTGTCTGTCTGTCTGTCTGTCTGTCTGTCTGTCTGTCTGTCTGTCTGTCTGTCTGTCTGTCTGTCTGTCTGTCTGTCTGTCTGTCTGTCTGTCTGTCTGTCTGTCTGTCTGTCTGTCTGTCTGTCTGTCTGTCTGTCTGTCTGTCTGTCTGTCTGTCTGTCTGTCTGTCTGTCTGTCTGTCTGTCTGTCTGTCTGTCTGTCTGTCTGTCTGTCTGTCTGTCTGTCTGTCTGTCTGTCTGTCTGTCTGTCTGTCTGTCTGTCTGTCTGTCTGTCTGTCTGTCTGTCTGTCTGTCTGTCTGTCTGTCTGTCTGTCTGTCTGTCTGTCTGTCTGTCTGTCTGTCTGTCTGTCTGTCTGTCTGTCTGTCTGTCTGTCTGTCTGTCTGTCTGTCTGTCTGTCTGTCTGTCTGTCTGTCTGTCTGTCTGTCTGTCTGTCTGTCTGTCTGTCTGTCTGTCTGTCTGTCTGTCTGTCTGTCTGTCTGTCTGTCTGTCTGTCTGTCTGTCTGTCTGTCTGTCTGTCTGTCTGTCTGTCTGTCTGTCTGTCTGTCTGTCTGTCTGTCTGTCTGTCTGTCTGTCTGTCTGTCTGTCTGTCTGTCTGTCTGTCTGTCTGTCTGTCTGTCTGTCTGTCTGTCTGTCTGTCTGTCTGTCTGTCTGTCTGTCTGTCTGTCTGTCTGTCTGTCTGTCTGTCTGTCTGTCTGTCTGTCTGTCTGTCTGTCTGTCTGTCTGTCTGTCTGTCTGTCTGTCTGTCTGTCTGTCTGTCTGTCTGTCTGTCTGTCTGTCTGTCTGTCTGTCTGTCTGTCTGTCTGTCTGTCTGTCTGTCTGTCTGTCTGTCTGTCTGTCTGTCTGTCTGTCTGTCTGTCTGTCTGTCTGTCTGTCTGTCTGTCTGTCTGTCTGTCTGTCTGTCTGTCTGTCTGTCTGTCTGTCTGTCTGTCTGTCTGTCTGTCTGTCTGTCTGTCTGTCTGTCTGTCTGTCTGTCTGTCTGTCTGTCTGTCTGTCTGTCTGTCTGTCTGTCTGTCTGTCTGTCTGTCTGTCTGTCTGTCTGTCTGTCTGTCTGTCTGTCTGTCTGTCTGTCTGTCTGTCTGTCTGTCTGTCTGTCTGTCTGTCTGTCTGTCTGTCTGTCTGTCTGTCTGTCTGTCTGTCTGTCTGTCTGTCTGTCTGTCTGTCTGTCTGTCTGTCTGTCTGTCTGTCTGTCTGTCTGTCTGTCTGTCTGTCTGTCTGTCTGTCTGTCTGTCTGTCTGTCTGTCTGTCTGTCTGTCTGTCTGTCTGTCTGTCTGTCTGTCTGTCTGTCTGTCTGTCTGTCTGTCTGTCTGTCTGTCTGTCTGTCTGTCTGTCTGTCTGTCTGTCTGTCTGTCTGTCTGTCTGTCTGTCTGTCTGTCTGTCTGTCTGTCTGTCTGTCTGTCTGTCTGTCTGTCTGTCTGTCTGTCTGTCTGTCTGTCTGTCTGTCTGTCTGTCTGTCTGTCTGCTCTGTCTGTCTGTCTGTCTGTCTGTCTGTCTGTCTGTCTGTCTGTCTGTCTGTCTGTCTGTCTGTCTGTCTGTCTGTCTGTCTGTCTGTCTGTCTGTCTGTCTGTCTGTCTGTCTGTCTGTCTGTCTGTCTGTCTGTCTGTCTGTCTGTCTGTCTGTCTGTCTGTCTGTCTGTCTGTCTGTCTGTCTGTCTGTCTGTCTGTCTGTCTGTCTGTCTGTCTGTCTGTCTGTCTGTCTGTCTGTCTGTCTGTCTGTCTGTCTGTCTGTCTGTCTGTCTGTCTGTCTGTCTGTCTGTCTGTCTGTCTGTCTGTCTGTCTGTCTGTCTGTCTGTCTGTCTGTCTGTCTGTCTGTCTGTCTGTCTGTCTGTCTGTCTGTCTGTCTGTCTGTCTGTCTGTCTGTCTGTCTGTCTGTCTGTCTGTCTGTCTGTCTGTCTGTCTGTCTGTCTGTCTGTCTGTCTGTCTGTCTGTCTGTCTGTCTGTCTGTCTGTCTGTCTGTCTGTCTGTCTGTCTGTCTGTCTGTCTGTCTGTCTGTCTGTCTGTCTGTCTGTCTGTCTGTCTGTCTGTCTGTCTGTCTGTCTGTCTGTCTGTCTGTCTGTCTGTCTGTCTGTCTGTCTGTCTGTCTGTCTGTCTGTCTGTCTGTCTGTCTGTCTGTCTGTCTGTCTGTCTGTCTGTCTGTCTGTCTGTCTGTCTGTCTGTCTGTCTGTCTGTCTGTCTGTCTGTCTGTCTGTCTGTCTGTCTGTCTGTCTGTCTGTCTGTCTGTCTGTCTGTCTGTCTGTCTGTCTGTCTGTCTGTCTGTCTGTCTGTCTGTCTGTCTGTCTGTCTGTCTGTCTGTCTGTCTGTCTGTCTGTCTGTCTGTCTGTCTGTCTGTCTGTCTGTCTGTCTGTCTGTCTGTCTGTCTGTCTGTCTGTCTGTCTGTCTGTCTGTCTGTCTGTCTGTCTGTCTGTCTGTCTGTCTGTCTGTCTGTCTGTCTGTCTGTCTGTCTGTCTGTCTGTCTGTCTGTCTGTCTGTCTGTCTGTCTGTCTGTCTGTCTGTCTGTCTGTCTGTCTGTCTGTCTGTCTGTCTGTCTGTCTGTCTGTCTGTCTGTCTGTCTGTCTGTCTGTCTGTCTGTCTGTCTGTCTGTCTGTCTGTCTGTCTGTCTGTCTGTCTGTCTGTCTGTCTGTCTGTCTGTCTGTCTGTCTGTCTGTCTGTCTGTCTGTCTGTCTGTCTGTCTGTCTGTCTGTCTGTCTGTCTGTCTGTCTGTCTGTCTGTCTGTCTGTCTGTCTGTCTGTCTGTCTGTCTGTCTGTCTGTCTGTCTGTCTGTCTGTCTGTCTGTCTGTCTGTCTGTCTGTCTGTCTGTCTGTCTGTCTGTCTGTCTGTCTGTCTGTCTGTCTGTCTGTCTGTCTGTCTGTCTGTCTGTCTGTCTGTCTGTCTGTCTGTCTGTCTGTCTGTCTGTCTGTCTGTCTGTCTGTCTGTCTGTCTGTCTGTCTGTCTGTCTGTCTGTCTGTCTGTCTGTCTGTCTGTCTG
>CALNHX010006199.1:0-29590 GCA_940337035.1 Agriotes lineatus
GGGAGTTGAAAGCATCTTTTTCGATCTTTAAAATGTGCTATGAGCACTATCTTTGCATAGGATTAAACAAAATGTTTTGTGGTGAGACCTAAGATGTAAAGCGATCACTCAGTGGAGAAGCGATAGAAATTCGAGGAAAAACGCTGCACTGCCAGGAGGATGATTAAAAATTCTAATAATATAGGTATTGCTTCTGTGGCACTTAAGTATGTTAATAATTTTAGCAATGTAATCGTTTACTGTTCTTGCGCAAAATTTTGAATTGTTCTTCATTTATAATTTTATAATAAATGTAAAAATTTTGGAATTTGGAAATTATTTCGATATTTGGAAACGTGTTTGTATAACCGCATGCTTCAATGACTGATCTAACAGTCTCGACAGTTAAGAAACGTTCGCCGTCGGTCGGGGCAGTCATTTCGGTGACAGTTGTTAGGTTACGTCAGAAGCGCTTGTGCAACCTAAAAACTCTGACATCAAGCTTCCTACAACAAGTCATACGATGCAGAAATAGAACAATTTGGAAAAAAATTTTCGTTGACAGCAAAAAATTTAATTATATAAATATAGAATCGAGAGTTACATGCACCTGCTTATCAAGAACACGACGCCACGCTGATAAGGCACATCCCAGCTCATCGTTATCTCTTTGCCACATTGCGAATTATGTAAAATGTTAGATTCATTCTTTGCTTGTTTGTAACAGAGTTAAGACGGTTTTTGCTTTTACCTGTAATTACGAAATAAAGTTTATTTTTAAAAGCTGTTTTTCCGATTTAATCATTTAACTCGAGATACAACGTAGAATAACATTGATTGATTTTACTTTTTATTATCTCCCTATTAAAACAATATATGGTGGTGGTGGTAAGGCACTAACACCCCATGAAGGAGCTTGTGTTACAAAATATTAATTCCGGAAAGCAAACAACCCCACTTCAGATTATTAATGAAGATGAATGCAAATCATGTTAGTCTCTTTTAATCAGACGAAATAAATTATTCGCGGTCTTTCGCTTCTCTCGCTTTAAAGAAATACTACGTACAAACATGACATATTTTTTTAATACAGCTTAAATGGTGAGCAGTACTTTGAACAAATCCCAATGTCAATTCTCTCAGCTTTCTTGATATTCTTGAGCAAACCAAGTCTACTCCATTCACCCTTACTACACCCCAAGAATTTCTTTAGCTATTTTTATCGTTACCATCTTCAGTTAACTCCGTTGTTCGTCTAGTGTTGTTTATCGGTTATGTGTATCTAATTTTTTCTGGTCGTTCTTTAAGTCTCTGTATGGTTTGTGGATGTTCTAGTTTAGTAAGATCGAATGTTGTAGAGTTTTTGCTATTTTTCCTGCTTGAGTTGATTTACCTTGTGCCAAAATTTCATTTGTGCTAAGATGTGGTCCAATCTACGACAGTATCCACTTCTAGCTTTGACGGTGACAACGCTTATTGCTCCTGTTTATTAGCATGCAGTCTATTTGGTTGCCGGTTGCATCTGCTTACGTTTATCCTGCTGTGGAAACTGTGTTGAGCAAGTAATCGTGTCTATGTTAGCTGGGAAATCTAGTACTTTAGAGACATTTGGTTTGAAACTCCATGCCTTCTTATCCAGCACTTCTCTTCTTTTTCAATGTTCGCCTTTAGGTCCTCCTATGTCTTTTCTAAAGGTTTCTAACTTTTAATATAATTCTTTTGGATTTCGTATCATCACCTCCGTCTTCTGTAGGTGGGTTTATATTTGTTGTTATTTTTGATTGATTTTGTGCCGGGGTGGGTTTCCAATATCAGCGAGATAAAGGAAT
Organism: Agriotes lineatus; assembly: GCA_940337035.1. Classification (NCBI taxonomy): domain Eukaryota; kingdom Metazoa; phylum Arthropoda; class Insecta; order Coleoptera; family Elateridae; genus Agriotes; species Agriotes lineatus. The sequence continues at coordinate 1,809 of CALNHX010006199.1, forward strand.
TCCTAAGATGTTTGCTATCTTAAAGACAAGTAAACATTTGCTAAAGCTCTTCAACGTATCTTCCGCAATGGAGAACTACATTTTCGAAGAAACTACGAATACACGCACGTTGCTGCTTTTTTGAAATTTCTAGTATAAAAAATTAGCAGGACGTGGTAAAGAAAGAAAAATACATATTCCGATTACATTAGCTAGTTTCTATCGCTATTTACTTCGATTACGATACTTCTACTTACATATTTTTCAATATTACTCCGAAAACATGATATATGTAGTTGCCTATCTCCGACATACGTATTGCTTTATATTTTTTGTTGGTTCCACATTAATTTATTTTATGGTTTTTAGCTATTAGGGTTGAACGTATACGACTACTAAAACCTGTGATTTATATTCTTAAATGGTGACTTCTAACTAGGTGTTAAAATGATAGGTGCTTTATATTTGGCAAAGGGAAACTTGTAAACACAGTTTATAGCTTACTACATGTTCTTGGCTATATTTCATATCAAAATGTGTTCTCTATTCACCGTATTCCGGATTTATGAATAAATTAAAACTGAGATATTCGTTTGCCAAATCCTAACTATTTACAAAGCATATGTATAGATGCATCTAAATTTAGAATTTTGTAATAATTGTACAATTCCAGTATTTTTTAGATAAAACACTGCTATATGAATCATTGTTCCTCTTTTTTTTAACCAAAAACAATCTTCATAGTATTTCTCCTGTTAAAATTCGTGACGTTCTCTTATACAAGTATCTCTCGATATGGTTCGTATGCTAAATAACGCCGATTTTGAAACCAGAATATCAAAAAAGTGAAAAATATTTTTATTTTTATTTATATGTTCTAGTTTTCGTGCTAATGCTCGTTATATGAAATTGTAATATTGCATCGTTAATTTTGAATAAATATTATAAATCAATTCCTTTCCATGACTGTCATGTCTTTCGTCATGGTGATTGTTTTCTATTCTGCCTAGGAAATGAGCAAGGACGTATATTCACCATGTATGCTTTCATTAAAAGATGTGGCGAATCATAACTAGGGACTATCCCCATATAAAACACGACCTTCCATTGATTCACATTAGAAATGTTTCGATTGTACCAATTGCTCCAGTTTGTCCAAGAACATATCCCCCGGCTTAAATCGAGGCTTTATGTATCTTGTAAAATATTTTGGTGATATTGGGATTTTTAAACTGTATGAACTTGGCTTATGCAAAATCCAAAATGCCAGTCTCAACTAATTCACAGTGATAGCATTTTGAAAAGGTTGTTTTGATATTAAATAAATATATTGCCATGGTTACAATGGGTAACACAAACTGTTTCACATTCTTGCTATAAATTTGCTATCACAAATGAACTAAATATGTACATACTGCTATGGATATAAACCAACATAGGCATTTTATAATTGATTTAATTTTAGAGAACAAGCTAAATAAAGTGTTTTACATAAAACCAACACAATAACAACATCATTTGTGACTCTAGAGATTCAAACTAGACTAATACATATAAATCCCCAAGGCAACGCTTATAACAATAGCTAATTTATAAAATAATAATCCCCCAATTCCTGATATTATTTTTTGACTTCTGAACGGTTCTACTTGAGGTATTGAGCAAATTTGAGTAGCTTCTCTAATTGATATTTAAGAATACAGTAAATAAGGCTTTCGTGGTTTTTAAACATCATACAACTCACTTATCAATTTATGAATTCAAATGAAAATGTGGGAAACAGTAACGATGTGTGACAAAAGCGAGGTTATGTAACCCAATCTTAATAAAAAATGAGACAATTCATTAGCTGCCGTTAAAAATTGTACATAATTATGTTTAGTTGGAAGTATTATGTTAGTTTTATTAGTAAGTAGCAGTAATTTTACTTTACAGTAGAAATTTTTTATAAATAAGTCAGTTTCATTGGTGTAATATCTACGAGTTATATTTCTCAGCCTCACCACATGGGAATGATGTGATATTTTATTTAGATGTAGTAGTAATGTAGTATTTCATATTCTGTAGCTTAGCTTTGGGCATAACGTTGATTTAAGTATTGTAATTTGTTAAGCACGAAGCTTCGAGTGGAGATCAAAATGAAATCTACCTAATCAGAAAGGTAAAGATTTAAAAGACAAAATTTAGCAGTTACACACCTAGACCAACGCTTCTCCAATAGCGCAATACCCTCCAAAAATACTCTTTCCGTAACTTCTCAAACAACTCGGAAATGGCGTCTTTCAGTTCTTCATCTGAAGAAAATCGACGTCGTCGCAAGTGCTTATTCAGCTTAGATCTTAGAAAATAGGTAACAGTCCGACGGAGCTAGGTCAGGGCTATAAGGGGGCTGTAGTAACTCAACAAAATTGCAGGTTTTTGACTTATTCGTGAACCCTGTGAGCCTTATGAACTCAACAATTTTGTCGTACAACAATAAAACTTTTGGGCAAAATATAGGGCTTCTTTTTGCATATAGCAAATTTATAATTGTTAACTGTTTCTTTGTAGACATCTGCGGCAACTGTAGACCCCTTCTGCATATACTCAATCCAAAGAATGCGTTCATTACCTACAAAAATTGTCGCCATCGGCTTCCCTGCAGATGTTTGCGTCTTTGCTTTTTTGGGTGGTGGAGATCTTTCGTGTATACACTGCATTGAATCTTGTTTTGTTGGGGGATCGCAGTGAAACACCCACATTTCATCGCCCGTTACAATTTTGAAAAAAGGTCTTGGTCACGAGCTAAAGCCGCCAAGTTTTCTTCAGAAATTTCTCGCCTGCACAATTTTTGTTCAGGAACACGGATTGTCGGAATCCAGCTCTCTGGCTGGCACTTTAATCGATCCAAAATCTTCATGCAAAATTGTTAAGACGAATACTTTGCATATTTCTGTTTCATTTGACATCATCGAAACTCTGATTCGACGATCCCTTAACACCATTTCTTCAACTTTCTTGATGTTTTCTTTAGTCCTTGCCTCCATAGGTCATCCACTTTTAGGGTCATCTCTCCATTTGAATTGCTTTGAACATCATTTTATTTGAATATGATGGGGAATTTTTGCCATTTACAGCAGTCATCCAGTCATACGTTCGTGTATAATTTTTGGCTGATTGTCTTTTTTTGTCAAATATTTTATCACGCATTTATGTTCTAGTTTTAAATTACTAATTTTCGCGCGTTTGCAGCTTCACAAAAACAACAAAAATAATTTCCATAATTTGAATATTAATAGTTATTATTATACATCTTTCTGATGCATATTCAATGTGTTTAACAGCTTGAGAATTGTAGGCCTATATCTGAAATTAATATTATAGCTAAGTCTTTTGAGAAACTACTTTTACCAAAACTTCCTCCGTTAACCCAAAATATAATGGATTCTCAGAGCGCAAATGAACTTGCACGTCTCTTTCTTTATTTGGTGAGTATTTACATGAATCTTGAAAAGCTGGTTTTCAGGTCGATGCCATATATACATACTTCATTCAGAAGGGCCTTCGATCGAGTCAATTATGCAATTCTAGTTAATACGTTACAGTCCTTAGGGTTTGAGATATCTCATCATAAGTTGGTTTCGCAGCGATTTATCAGGTAGATACTCACAAGTAAGGATTAAAGGATGCTTATCCAGATCCTTTCACTGTAATTCTGGTGTACCCAAGAGGCCCCATCTGGATCCATATTTGTTTCTGTTATTTGTAAATGACATCGCAACCAATTTTGAATATTGTAAATGGCTCTTGTTTGCAGATGATATAAAATTGTACGCTAGAATACAAAATATTAAAGATCATTTAAGAGTGCAAAATTATATCGATAAACTTGAGAAGTCAGTTACATGATATGGAACTTAATATTTCAAATTTTACACAATAATCTTATTTAATAGAAAGAAAACGGTTGCTCACTACAATTATATTTTGCAAAAGACTATTCTTGACAGAATTTACAAGGTGTCCGATTTAGGAATTTTATTTATCATCAACTTAAATTTCACAAAACAAGAATAGATAATGTGCAAAAGAAAAAATTTTACTTTATTTAAGATGAATAAAATCTGTATTTAGTTACTCTCAAAGATTAAATATAGTCGATCATCCATCCCTCGAAAGTCGCAGAAAGTAACAAGAAATTGTTCTTGTTTATAAAATTTTTAACTCTGAAATAGATTCTCCTGAACTAGTGTCATTGTTTAATATACGAGTTCCACAACACTTAACTGGGGTGAAGCAATAAAGTCTTATAGTCTTCTTAGCTAAGCTAGGACATGTGTATAGAACAGATGAAGACCGACTGGTGAAACAGATTTTTGAAGCAATACCAGGAGGATGACAGAAAGTCCAAAATAGAAAAGAATGGAAAAAGTGTTGCAGAAAAACAATAAAGAATGACAACCAACCGACGTCAAGCCTTACACCTTACGGTAGAAAGGCTCGAGATTATGTATGTAAGTATATAGTCTTCTTCACGAATTTTATTGTAATAATGTGCGTAGCAACATGTTTTGAAACTAAAGTGGTTTCATCATCGGGCCATATTGATCATGGATAAAAATAATCGGAGCACATGGTAAAAGTAAGGTTAAAATTTAAAAAAGTTGAAAAACGTGAGTGAAAAAGCTTAAAACTACAAACCACATGGAGAAGTAACTAATTAACCAACAAACTACATTATAAAAATCATTATAGTGGTTAATACATAATAACTTAAATTTGAAAAGTTAAAAAGCGAATAACATTGATGATGGCGCCACTCAATATCTCATCATATTGGGTTTCCCTTTGTTCTCGGGTACTCCCCCCCTCATATTTGTGGGGCATTCGCTATTCACCATCTTTTACCCGTCAGTTAACCTGCAGCTCGGTTTCTGGCCTTGGCCTCTTATGATTAAATGTATTTAATATTACAGTATTCTATTTGGTTTTTCAATGTATAAAAATTAAATAATCAATAACCAAATACTACAATATTAAATACATTTAATCACAAGAACAACCGCCCTTGCTGGGTTGTGAGGTTGCTCTTTAATTATGAGAATTATATCGGGATCCTTGTATACATGCTTCACTAGTATCTTCCATTACCATGCATGTACAATTGGGTCATACATTTTTCGTCACTTTTTTTTTTCAAAAATACTAAGGCTATTTTAGTCGCTATTTTCCAGCATCCATGTTATGCTTGCATAATGTAGTGTGGATTTAATTATTATTTGCTGTGAGTATAGCCTTTATATCTTGGCTTGTCGTATTATTATTTGACATTGTACTGCCGAGGTATTTATAGTTGTTTATTTGAACGTTTCTAGGTTGATCCCTTTGTACATTAGTCATCAACATGTAGTTTGTATTTTATCCATTAATTCTAACCTAGCCTTTTGTACTTCTGTTTTCAATTAGCAGAAAGCTGGCATATATCGGCATTAGCTATTATATATTGTTCCTCTTGTTATTTTCTGTAAGCATAGAATCTTTCCATACAAGGTTGAAAAGTGTCTTGTATAATTAGTACATGTCTATATTGTTGTAGCATTTTTCTATTTTCATTAGTATACGAGTATTAAATATGTGGTCCAGCGTTGATCTGTTCAGGGCTGAACTTAGGTCTAGACAAAAAGGACAATATTTTGACAGGGTCTGGGCCAAGCTGGCCCCGCATTTCTTCAAGTTTCATTTAAAACTTTCCGTGTCCATATTATTTGTGTACATATACAAAAAAGTTAAATGTATAGTAATATCTTCATAGAATAATGAATGGAATTTATTTAATGGGCCAAATACACCTCTATCGAGTGTGGTAGGTGTAGTATTTTATTATTATTATTATTTTATCGAGAACCCTTCTACCGATTGGTGTAGGGTGTTACAGTGTGTACTTAAATTAACTAACTACTTTGTCAGAATGTTTACTATTATCTAAATATCAAAATAATCGGAATTCTTATCTTAGTCACTCACTTGTGTGTTTTCATTTACCTCACTCGCGTCGTTCACTATACACAAACTTCCACCACTCTTTTCTTTCTTGGGCTAACACTTTTGCTTCCGCCCATGTTTTGCCTCTTGCTTCCAGTATCTTCTCTATCTTCTTATCCCACTTCTCTTGTGGCCTACCCTGTTTCTTCTCCCGGTGGTTTTTGCCTCCCATATTTGTTTCACCTTCCTCTTTTCATCCATTCTCTGCATATGTCCCCACCAGCTGAGTTGTCGGTTTTCTATAACTTCTGTCACTGGGTTTATTTTTAGCTCTTCTCTAATTTGTGCACTCCTTACCCTATCTCTAAGTGTCACCCCCCTTACTCTCCTCAAAAATTTTATTTCCACTGCTTCCACTTTTCTCTTAATCCTTTTTGACATCACCCAAGATTCCGCTCCATATGTCAATATCGGTCTGAATATTGTTTTAAATACTCTCACCTTTGTTTCTCGAGACACTTCCCTCTTACTTATAAAAGACTTGTTCATCACGTGGAATAGTTTATTTGTTTTCTCCATTCTTTCTGTTATTTCTACTTCTTGTTTGCCTTGTTCATCTATAGTCACTCCCAGATAGTTAAATTTCTCTGTTTGTTCTATTTGTCTGTCATTTATTTTTATCTCTGTGTTCTGTCTTTCTTTGCTTATCACTAGTATTTTTGTTTTATCCGTGTTTAAAAAGTAGATAACAATAATTAGCCAGCTGAGACAGGTGCTTGCCCATTAAAGTAACTGCAAAACGTAGCAACTATCATGCTGGAGAGATTATCTTGAATGATCAGCAACTTGCAGGGTTGCAATATATTTAATAAACACACAGCTGAATTTTTTATAATGAGACGGAAGCAGAAGAAAAGTCATTGAGTCGGAAAAGATACAAGGAATTCTTTTAACTTTAAATTTTAAATTTGGTGTACGTGTAAGAAAATATGAAAATAGCTACCTTTAATTTTGACTATAAATACAGAAAAATGTTATAAAACGAAGTTCTTTGTAGTGGAAAATAGATCTAAATAACAAATATGAGCTTCATACTAGCAACTCGAATATTAACAAAACAATCAAATCTGTGGAGATACGCTTATAATTATATCGGTGGGATACCATCTGAATAGAACAGAATAAAATAGAATGGAATTTCTGTTGCTTCTGAAACTTTGTATTTAGACTTACGTTTTCATGTTTCTTTTTCTGAAGTCAAAATTAAAGATATCACTCTTTAGCTATTTTTACATTCTTTTAATTCCCGGACGCTCTATGTATATATCAAATTTCAAATGTCTTACACTGTGGTTTCTGTAACAAGCAAAACTTTTAATAAAGAATGGCTTTTCTGCAAAAACTGAAAAATAAAAAAAAACTCCTTCCTTACCTTTGCACTTTTTTTGTAGCATACGTACTTGTACAGGGCTTCTCTTTTCATGTGCTTCTCTGCATTTACGGTCATACCTTTCATTATTTTATGTCTCTGCTGTTGTTGCATTTAAAGACATTTTGTACCTATTTGCTGTTCATTTTCTTTTTTTTTTCTAAGTTCGTTCTTATTTTTTTAAATTCCATTTGCCAATTTTCGTTTTTGAAAAGTTTGGTATCGTATTGTTGTTGTCTACCATCCTTTTTGGGAGATTTATGTTCTGCTATTTTTTGTCTATAGTGTAGTAATATTATTAAGCCCCAACTTGTTGTTGACAAAAGTATGTTATAATAATATTAATTGAAATAAATAAAATAAGTATGACAACAATTACTATACAAGTTTTAACGAATAACTGGCATTCTCAGGACTTATTTAAAAATGATGATTATTTTAATTATTTGCAATAATAAATGGTATGTTGCCCCCTATATTTTAATTATTGGCAACTAAATCAAATTAACAGCGCCGGCTAGCTTATGAGACCTCCATATCAAAGGGTTGGGTTATAACACACAGTATAAAATTTATCCTAGTAGTGCAAATTTTCACTTTTAAATCAGTGACAGTTAATGATTGACGGCAGAGCAAATCGACTAAAGATTAATAAATACGCATCAGGTAAACAATAACAAAGCAATTTAACGAATCAAGTTGTTTAGCTAACCTGTATTTGTCTTCTTTTTGCATCATAGGTGACGCCAACAGACAACTGTTTTATTAATTGATTTGCTAATCTATTTCCACCCACTGCATAATGGGATGAAGCCAACATCGTAATTTCCTTCTTGCACGCTCCCTGTGGCTGCTACCTGCTTCTGGACCGCGAACGAAGTTTTTAACGGCTTCCAGCCTTCTCGAATCGGACTTCAAAAGTTGACCTCGGATCCGGATCACGTTTTCAAGGGACGCCAACCACGTACCGAGCTTTTGGAACGCCTTTAACTGGCGCTACCTTTTTGAATGCCACAAACAAGGGCCCCTATACACACTGCACACTGATATCTGCTTCCCGTAGCTGCACACTTTGCCAAAATATTGCTTCGAAACCACACACAAATGAACGATACTTCAGGATTAATTTTCTCTGGAACTGCATTTTGGAACTTTATGAAATTATGCACAACTGGGCTCTGCACACTGGCGAATAAATAAAACCCAAGAACTGGCACAAACAATAACTTTTAATGTACGAAATCAATTAAAACTTGGGACCCAATATTATCAACAGCTTCTGGCTTGGCTTCCCTAATAAACAATAACAATTAAACATCTAGGTATCATAGCACAAGTTAACAATGGTTTCAAGTAGGTTTTTACAATGTTTGTCCTTAAATACTAAATTGTTTTTGCTAAATGTCATTCGGGAGCACTTTAACCGCACTGATTTTATGCACTTTTAGTTTATAAACACTGGTTCACAAGTTAGTTAGAACTGTAGTGTAGTCTTATATTGATTTCAGGTTGTTTTTCACATGCTCTTTGCATTCCTGTGCTTTCTTACACAGCTTTGTAACCATTCAGCTGCGTTATCGATTGCTGGAATAATGGTATGGATACATAACACACTTAAGTAAAATCACTATCATGTCTTGACGTTACAAAATTAATCTGTCGTCACCATAAATTAGATGCATTTGCCACACCGACCACAAATATCAAAAATAAGCTGAACGCAACCCTGCCGATACTGTTTTATTCAAATACTAATCTTTGTCAATCAAATTACAGTTATTGCTAATTAAGTCTTATTTAATTATCAATGTTTACTAGTGACTTATTGTTGCAATAAATAGAATACCAATTCTGGGCCTTTAGTTTTTGTACGTTTGCAACGCAACCAGTTTTGCTGTAAGAATTAACAATTGCAATAGTTTGCTTATACCAGAAAATTGCTACCATTTTCACGGCTCTAATTTCAGTCGTCCGTTTATTAGTACATGTCAATTTTCTTTCGGGTGTTGTCATAAGGTAATATTCAAGTTACCCTGTGGGCTTCTTTATGCATAAAACAAGCACTGCTTATTATTATGTACGTTCTGCAGATTATATAAATTTTTGTGCATCTTCATTATTTTACGAGAATTATATTTTACAACTACTCATTTAAATACATTCAACAACATGCCTTTTCAAAGTGCATTTAAGGTAATGGTGTATGCTAAGGGTAAAGAAACCTACCATGCTACTTTCTTTTATATTGTAAAAAACTAACTATTTATGACCTTATTAATGTGTAATAAGGGTCTTGGAACAACTCACAGACATCCTAATCCCTCGTAAAACTTAAACATTCATGACTGCCCATTGTCTGGAAAATCAGGTAAGTAAAAGTTTACCCAATTTCGAAGAAACGAACAATGGGCAGTTGTACATAAAAATAATTTGCGACATTGGATTCCCATTTGATCGACAGTCGGGTGAGGGTTTACTGTGATTGTTTTCATCATTTTGTATTTTTTAAGTTGGCAGGGTGACAGGTAAATGTTAGCATAACCTACAAGACAGTTATGAGTTTTTTAATTTCAGGATTTTTCGATTTAAAAAAAAACGTATGTGCCCTGCGGCAATTTTTACATCTCACGTGGTTTATTAATTTTACATTCGCCATTATGAAGTGAACGTCGGTGCCTAGGTACACAAATAACTATTAATTAGAATACAGTCAGTCACAAATGTGGTGGGCTGAAAAGCTTAAAATAAGACACCGTTGACTTTAACATCTGATATTGACAATAAAATGCTGACGAGTTGTGGTTATTTAAGAATGCTGAGAATTTTTTGAAACAGCTTTAAAAATATATTTAGGGATCGAAGATCAATCAAACTAACCTATTCTTGAATTGTCGAGTATACGCTTTACATAATTCATGAACCGTAAATGTAATATGGTTGAATAGTTAATTACTATCATATAATATTTTAAGTGCATTGTCATTTTCAAAATTTGTTTGACTGTTTACTTGGTCATTTAAAAAATATGCAAGCAAAATTTAGTCATTCCATTATAAATTACATTTTTGCAGATCAACAATTCTGCAAACAACTTCGAAGAGCTTTTCATTTTACACGCCGTTTCCCCCAACCCCAAAATAGTCCAAGTTAATGAATGTACCCACGGATCCGTTCCTGACATTTGCACAAAGTGTCAAAACTTCTTCCACAAAAATAGCCGCAGACTATTATGTTATCCAGTACTTTTGGTCTAAATTTAGCGGCCTCTGTTCAGTTGAATGACCACCTTACATCCTGAAACACTATCGGGCCCCAAACGAGAAATTCGCCCAGGAACTAAAAATACCAGCGCCCTTTTTGCTTCGTTTGTAATCACTGCGAAGAACTCGCAGGCGGAAGCGGATTATCTGAAAACTATTTTCAGGTTCGGGATCTGATCTGCAGCAACATTCCGACCGCTAAGGCTGCGAAGTGAGCGCAGCTCTCACTTGGCAATCATTTTATTTACTATTTTTTATCTGAAAACACGAATTGCATGGCCCACAAACCCGCTTTGATTCCAGCTTTACTGCCGCGCTGAGAGACGCATGGGGCTGAGCTGATAACGAAATTATTCGAAATGTGATTCAGAGAGCCGAGCGTACCTTACAGAATCACCTGCTAATTTAGGAACTGTCCTCGTTCCTTCCAGACTCCCCTGGTACACGTACGACTGCTTGGAACGTCCTGGTGTTGGTTACGTCTCTGCGTAGGTATTAGGATTTTTTGTGTCCAAATATATATGTATGATTTATATCACCTTGAGATTCTGAAAACGTAACGCACGACGCGACGCTTTGGTGCTCAGTTCGTCGGTGCCACTACGGCTTGAACCTTGGCGGCGTTGCAGCAATTTTCACAGATGATCTCTGCGTTTGCATAATTGAAATAGAATGCATTTCGTGTGGTATTTGGATCATCCGAATTCTTCTACGAGGACTTCGTTTATTTATTTGATCAACATGCTCCTTGGCGAACTACTAACATTAAAAACTGTACTCTCTTTGATGAAATTAAGAGAAATAGCGAAAATAAAATTTAAAAATTTAAACAAGAAAGTTAACAAGTACTAATAAATAAAAATAAATTATATATAGCACACAAATCACAACAATTCTCCTCAAAACTATTGAGAGTGGCCATTCAAAAACGAGTATAAACTAAATTTTAAAAAAATGCAAAAGCTGGAGATAGAGTTTTTGGACATTCTTTGTCGTCTGTCTGAATTTTTCACATTTTTCTTTGTAGAAGCTCAGTTCAGGCAGAATTTGTGATACTACTACCTCGCTTTTGATCTTGCTTTGCCGCTAAAATAGTTTCCCATATGAATAATTTTTAATTGTACAGATGCTAAATTATGACCTGAAAAATATACTAACTAGAAATGTATGATAACCAGCTCAGTACAGCGTGTTTGCTCAAATTTTGACAGCTTTTAGCGACTTTGTTATTCCAGATAGAAAAAAAATTGTTCAGATAAAAACTGTAGGGTATCATCCAAACCGTCCGAATTTGCTACTTAAAGAAACAATTGAGCATCGAGAGTAAACTTTTTGACTTATTGCATACTTTTTTTAATAGAACACAGAATGTATTTATTGGATAGCCCTTAAAATTCTCTTTTCAAAAATATATAAGTTGCCTATAATTACTGCATCCATTGTTGAAATATCCGCTATTAAAGAATCAAAATATTACTAATTTACTATATGAAATAAATCACAGCAACTTTACTCCTCTCGGGTGGGTTCAGATCTGGGCTTTTGAAATTAAGTTTAGAAAATTTTATTTAAAGTAGCTCACATGCGCGATTCTAGTACATTCGATCTACACGCTCCAATTATTCATAACCTCACAATCTGACATTTGGACACAGAACGTCGTAAGTGCAAAATAGCGATTATTTGAATATTAAACAGTAAAATTCTGCGAGGAAACGTCAGTTAAATTGGCGCAAAACTCCCGTCTAGCAACAACTAATTCGATTTTGTTTCAGGGATGACGTCAACCGACGCTCGAAATTCATTTGTCTTGGACTTCCTGTAATGGCTCGGAATTCTTGCAAGAACCGCAAATTCTAGTAATACCATGCAAATTATTCAAAGCGGGACAGTACTGGACGCTTGGAAATGCGATGAATCTCTTCCAGAATGTGTATTCTTTAAGTTTACTAACTTTCCCGGCTTCCAAACACTCAAGAAACATGCGAAATCCTAAGATCTGGCCAAATTTCGCTTCGGAGCTGGTGCAAGGTGAGGCTGACGGGTTTCATCGCTTGAAGTCGCCTCCCTGGCAGCAAATCTTGTTTAGGATGCTCGTGCACACCTCCCTGGGCCGTTGGAATAGAGAACCCTGGTTTTGGCAGCTCAACTGGATTGTAGTCGACGTTGGAAATTCTCAGGTGTCCGCTGCCGTTTCCCAGCCGCAGTTGATTTGGTAAATTTATAATTTTATGTCGTGGAAACTGCTACAAACAATACGACAGCTGCGTGTAAACTTGTACAGTAAACTGGTACACTTTTTTATTTAGTAAAACCACTTTTATTATATTAAAACATAAATTGTATGAAGCTCAATTTTTGCCTCCAAGCTTTCAATTTTACAGCCATTGTTATTCTTTTTTTTAACAAAACACCATAACATTGCTAGGCAACAGCGATCTCATATTGTTTATAGGAAATTAATTTTAGTTATTAATTTACATAAACGGAATCAAATTTGATAGCATTTTTCTAAAATATAAAAATTGCTTAAATCTAAAAATTGTTTTTCTTATATCTAAAAATTGTTCTAATTCGTCACACACAACGTTTTTATAATCACTACTCTGCTATAACACTTATTTTTAAAATGCACTGGACTTGCGTTCAATTTTACACACGTCGCTGTTTGTTCTTCAATTCAGTTGCCCTCGTTCTCTATTGCTCTTTGCAATTTCTATTTTATCGTGCTTCGATTTCATTTACCTTTCAACTTGCTTCCTTTTCTCTGGTCCGTACGTTTATTAATAACTCTACGCTTATTCAATATGCACATAACCAAGCTTTTGTGTTATTTAATTTCATTTAGTCTGGATTTAAATATGCTCAAACCTATCATAATATTACTTATACTATTTTACTCAAAATACAAATTCGAACCCTCTGATATCTGTTTTGCTTCTGCGTGCCTTTATTCCTCTAATTATGCTTCTTGCATCTTGTTACCAATGCATTTAATAACTTCAATTAGGTACTGTTTTAAATTGCAATTAATTAAAATATTTTAACACTGTGCTTTAATTGACTTTGTTCACTATTTCTCACTGCATACAGATAAATTGTGAGCTTAAAACCATCTCAATATATATAAGCTAGGATTTCGTTTGTATGTTCGCAGCTGCAAGTTTTTCGACGTAAGAAAGGTCCATACGCTACAAGATTATTGGGCTGTGTTGCACCTGAAGGAAGTGCCGCTTCAACGAGGACAATAATAAAACCCCGTTCCCGCTGTGCATCCATTGCCACGGGCCACGAAACCTATGGAAAGATGGTCAACTTTGTTGGAAAAGCAATGCAAGTTGTATCCATAGGAATCTAAGCAAATCAATCATTTACCTGAGAGTTACTGCTAAAACACTGTAAAGTGTTTCGCCAAAGTTAAGCTTATAAAATGCATGTAATCTATAATAGATAAAGTGGAGATCTGTATTACCGAAACGCCAATGTCAAATTTAAATTTGAAATTAAGATTAAAGAATTATAATTTATGTATGACCCTACCTGATCTAAGAGTCAATTGTATCTAAAATAAAATAAACTGAGCTAACGTAATATAATTGCAAAATAATAATTTACGGGCACAAAAAACATTACGCGGAATTTCCGGAGGGTAAACGTTTTTAAATATTTAATGTCAGTTATTTTATTGTACTTTTGCAGAAAGCTACAATATCATGTAACTTCCAATAATTGCACAATCTTTTTACAGTATCAACACTCTCGTAGTAACAGTTATAACCTTCAGGTGTAAAAATAATGCTACATACTCTTATATTTTTCCTCAACTAACGGTTCGTGACTTTGTATTGTTTTAATACACATCATCTTTTTTCTGCTCTTGTTTTTTTATGTCGCTACTCTTCACTCAAATGTACTTAAGTAAATGCTGCAATATTATGCTTATTGGTGGATATTTGCAATAATAGTTGTTCTTTATGAAAAATTATTTTACCTAAGCTTGCATAAAACTGTATTTCTTTGTAAGACAGATAGATTTGACCCACGATATTTTTGAGTATGTACTCCTTATCATTTGTATTATTGACCCGGTGAATGAAATCGCCAAAACTAGCTCAGTTAATAAATTATTTGAACGCAAAACTTTTTTTTCAAGTTGGACGTGTATTTTTAAATTATCCTTAATTCAAAATTATTTTGTTTAAACTCCAAACCAAGTATGAATACTTTTTTAACTAAATTACACATTAGAGTTCATTAAATATTCCACTTTAACGGCTTTAAGGTATATCGATTTTCTTTATTTCAGGAAGTTATTGATTAGGCATTAAGTAGGTTTTCTTATAATAGTAGATTATGCAATGAGGGAGAGAAATGCGTTATTTTGCTGAGGTACAATTTCTGACTCGAGATCGAAACCCGAGAGTCAGAAATTCCACTGAAAATAGCATTCTCTCCGAGTTGCATATACTATTTTTTTCACGTTGCAGGAAGATTTAAAACGAAAACCCGTTTTTTTAAACGTCATTTCTTGACATTTTAATTACAATTATTTTAAAATTAGAAGCCTATGTTAAATTTTAAAGTTGGTGGCACTGTAAGTCATTATGACAAGAGCTCACAATTATGTCAAATTCGAGGTTAGCAGGTTAGGTTTTGCGTCAGTTTGTGTCAAAACTGACGCAAAACCTAACCTGCTAACCTCGAATTTGACATAATTGTTCTGTCAGTCATAATGAAAACTCCCTAGGGAAATGTTTGTCTTATTTAGTCTCTATGGAGTAAATGTTTTACTTCTGTCACTTCTACTCCCGGTCTTGGAAAAAAACAGCTTTCTGGTTTTAACATTTGCAATTCTGTAAAACTCTGTTAATTTCACCCACAAACTTCTAATTATTTACAGCACTGTGTGAATACCCCAAATAACCCATGAAGTCAACCTTAAACCTCCTACAGATGTCTGCTACTGGCAGCTGTCTACTTCAAACTCCTGGAGATGGCTACATGGTAACATACAATTGATGACCAATGACGCTGACCTTCACACTCACGCAGATCTTCTAATATTTGGTTTTTTTACTTATTGCATGTCAGCTTACTTCCTAGCATCCAGCTTAGTTATAAAAATTAAAATAACTACAAATTTTAACATTTAAATACTACTTCTCATACTAAAGTCATCCTTTATCCATCTATTTGTACATAGATGCTTTTATTTATTTACTATTTTGCATGCCGTTACAAGAATGAATATAAAATTAAGTCTTTCAAAGGAAAGCAACTACAATTGTAATCCCATATTAATTATTACGATTTATCTTGTCAGATATACTAATTGATTAAAATCAACTAATATTATGTAACTGAACCTCTATTATTATTTATCTATTCAATCTAAATAAGGTACCATAAGTACAGAATCATTACAATATGCATTAAGACTGCGTGTAAAGTGTCTAAAATGTATCAGAATACCTTTTTCAAAAATAAATCAGAAACTCATCAGTTACTCCTTATTCTTAGTTTGGTATTGGTTTTCCTCGCCATTTCCTGTTTATTCATCGCTTAGTTTTTCTGCCTGATCCCGGAATTAACAGACTTAATCAACGACAAAAAAAAAACAAAATACTACACAAATACTGTGCATATTATTTAGTCCAGTCTAGATTGCATCATCTACTTATAACAGGAATTTTGATTTATAATATGTCATTGATATGTTTACTGTTGTTGTGAGTGCCAAAGATTCATACATGCCAAGTAATATGAGATATGTCTAATTTTGGACAGACAGTGACCATCGGCTATTTTGTTTGAAAATTTTAATTTCAGGTAGCCAAAGCATATGAAATAATTTGTTTTTGAAAAACAGACATATCTGGATTTGAATGGTCTTCCTAAATTGTAAAATCAGTCTTCTGCTTGTTCCAGCACTAAATAAATAAAATGGAAAAGTAATTTCGCAAATTAATTTTATAGAAACATTGTTAGCGCCAAAAGTTGTTCACTATAGTTTCCCCTCATTATTTTCAAGTATTGTAACACTGCAAGAGTATATTTAACGGTCATCCAGCTAAGCACCAGGGTGGAAAGCATCCAGTTTTTTTTTTAAATAAGGTAGTTACAAAATAACATGAGCGGCAACAAGTTTACCAATTACAACAAATATATTCAGATAGGTCAAAAACTTATAAACTCAAATTAATCACAGCAGTTAATAACACAATATCTGAAAAACAGAAGGTAGCAGTAACGAAATCAGACACTGAGTGATCTACGCGTGTGCAATAGATTTATTAAACGGCGCTGCATATAATAACCAGTACAGAAATAATATAAATTTGGATTCTGGATAGTTATTCGAAAGGTGCTCCCAAAATTAATGCTATTATACCAGTGATTAACACGATACAAATACACAATCTAATATTTAACCAGTAACTCTACAATGTCATAATAAATACAGCTACAGTTTATTTTACTAGGCCTGCGGTACAAATATCATTAACACAAACTATTGGGTTGCACTACTTAACTGAGAGCCTTACGCTTTTGTAGGGGTGAACTAAATGACCCAAAACGGGCTCAAAGTTGCAGTTTTAGGAAGTAAAACGAATAGTCCCAAACAGTTCGAAGCTGCTGCTGTCGATAGTCGACGTCAACAAACGTCATTAACGATGTCCTTAGAGGGGGGGGGGGGGACCAAACTCGAACTATCCTCTAATAGTGCAGATAGGTTGCAAAAGCGTCCAAAACCCCGCGTGACGTTTGTACTCCAAAGTGACGCCTTTCACCAGGTGACGCTAAAAACCCCGGACAAAAGTCAGCGACTATTCGTTATCACAATTTAAAATTGAAGAAATTGAACTCGCCCTATATATTACAGGCGATCAACCAAAATAAGAAATCCTGTGATCAATCCTGCGAACAAAAAGTGTCGAATTCTCGAACCCGCATACCAGCAAAGCTTCCACAAATAAATATTCTATGGTATCTAAAGCTAAGATATAAAACTTGTAGCACAAATCACAGAATCCTGCAGAAACGACGCTACATTTTTTCAGGCAAAAACAACCGAAAACAAATACATTGTTAT
The DNA here is from genome assembly GCA_940337035.1 of Agriotes lineatus. Taxonomy (NCBI): domain Eukaryota; kingdom Metazoa; phylum Arthropoda; class Insecta; order Coleoptera; family Elateridae; genus Agriotes; species Agriotes lineatus. Next base: position 19,531 of record CALNHX010006199.1, read on the forward strand.
TAAACAACTGCTGCTCCGTTTGTCGGTAAAACAGCGACAACTCAATCGCTAACGCTACCTTTACACAACGACCCTGTTCCAATAAAGGAGCTTTAACACAGTCGTGAATTACAAACAAAATAAATCCTCATGATTATTACGCCTTTGAGACGTAGCAACGTGTGCAGGTAGAAAAATATTACATAGGCAAAAAAAGTAAATGCAGACACAACTACTTTTATACAATTCTACTCGCTGTCTTTTTTGGAATTTGGCAAGCCCTTACCTGCACCGATTTAAATGAAATATCTCCAAATATTGAAATTATTCGAAGGATTATGACTTGGCTGAACCATGACAGGGGCCGTACAAGTCTTTAAAAAAAGCTCAAGTGATTATCATATTTCGCTTTTCGCTTGTTTGTTCATAATAAAATTAATAACTTTTCTATAGATAGTGTACTTAAATTGCAGCTGATATGAATATAGAAAAAAGTATTAAATACTTTGCAAATTTTGCATATATTGGACAGTAGCAATAATATAACATTTTATTTTGTCACAGTTTCTAAAGAGCAAGTGGCAAGTTGCATTATTAATATTAAAAACACTCTCAACATGCTAAAGTCTGATGGCTTAAATATCTTGAAATGATAGAATTATGCTATCCGTCTGTTATTATAATGTTAATTATTCTCTATTGGATAACACCGGCCTGCAAATTGAAATTTTTTGATTTTTCTTTCACCGTAATGGGTGAATCGTATGTATTTTGGTGCGCTGAGTCCAAATATGACCTCAGTTTTTCTCCAGCACGTAGAGATTTTCCGCAAAATGAAAAAGAAAGTTATGCAAAACCCGCAGTACATATAGGTAAAAATGCATTTTGAAATTAAAAAAAAATATTACTAGTGGTTTATTTACATTTTTAAATACAATTTGATAAAAATAATATGTAGTATATACAATAAGGATTTATAATTCTTTATAATATCTACATCTTTTTCCCCCAAAACTCCGTTTTGAGCTTTTCCGTTTGTATGGGATGTCTGGAAGTTCTCTATGAAGCATCCAACAGTAGTCTCCCACCATATTCACATCCCATCGTCCTTGGTACCTCCGTTCCATTTCTTTGATGTCTTGGTGGAACCTCTCGCCCTGCTCTTCACTTACGGCAATAAGGTTTTCTGGGAAATAACTCAAATGGGAGTTCAAAAAGTGAAGTTTCAAGCTCATGGAGCACCCCAAGGTTTTAAAACATTTCAACATTTTATTTACAATTTCTTCATAATCCGGGTCCTTATTGTTCCCCAAAAACTTAGTCACAACTTCTTTAAATGATATCCACGCCTCTTTCTCAGCTTTTTTCATCACCTTTTCAAACTGATTGTCTTTCATTAGTTTCCGAATGTCCGGGCCAACAAAAACACCCTCCTTTAACTTTGCCTCAGACAGTCCCGGGAATTTCTTTTCAAGGTATTTGAACGTTTCGCCATCTTTTAACAATGCCTTGACAAACTGCTTCATCAGTCCAAGCTTGATGTGAAGTGGGGGTAAAAGCACTTTTTTGGGATCAACCAAAGACTCAAAGTGAACATTTTTTTCTCCAACCTTCAAAGTTCTCGTTGGCCACACTTTTTGGCTCCAGTGCTGTGCTTTTGCCCGGATATCCCACTCACATAGGAAACAGGGGAATTTCGTATAGCCACCTTGTTGTCCAAGCACCATAGAGATGACTTTGAGATCACCACAGATAGGCCATCCAAACTCCTTATATTTCAATTTATCAAGGATAAAAGCCATGTTGTCATACTTTTCTTTTAGATGCACAGAGTGCCCCACGGGTACAGAAGCGTATTTATTACCGTTGTGTAGCAAAACTGCTTTTAAACTTTTTTTTGACGAGTCAATAAAAAGCCTCCATTCATCTGACACATGTTGAATGTTAAACATTGACATCAACTTGGGAACATCAGAACAATATACAAGTTCGCCATCTTGAGAAAAATTTGACTCAAATTGTTTTTCTCTGCTTCTGTACCAAGAGAATGAAGTTCCAGATCTCAACAAGTTCTTTTCTTGAAGTCTAGAGCCCAGTAATTTAGCAGACTCTTTAGAAAGCCCTAAATCACGAACGAGGTCGTTTAATTCTTTTTGTGAAAACTGTTGGGATCCACAGTCTTCGACTTGAAACTCATCATCCAACTGCTCTGACTCGCTCTCTGATGACTCTGGCAAATCGTCAAAATTGTGTGGGGGCACTGGTACTGGAATACCGGGTCCATGAGGCACACGCCGAAGTGCAGATTGCATGTTTGGGTAACATATATCTTTTTTATTTTTGGCATTGTACCCTTGTATGTTGCAAGAACAAAAGTAGCAGTCATCGCCGTAGTTTCTCGGCTCTCTCCAAATCATAGGCACCCCAAAACGAAAAGATTTCACCTTTCCTTTAGACCACATGCGAAGTCCTTCAACACAGCCTGAACACACTCCATGAGGGGCCCAAGATTTTTCTTGATCTCCGATCTTCACACCAAAATAGGCAAAGTACACTTTTTTAATAAACTCCGTAATACTTTGAGATTGTTTTTTTAATACAAGTTCGCCACAAATGTAACAGAAACTATCAGGATTATTAACACAAGCTCTTGAAGACATTTTGAAAGACACTTTAAGAATATTTAAATCGAAGGACTACGAGGGGTATATATAGGGCAAAGGAAAATCCAGGTTTCATTTGTCAATAATGTTCACCACAATTACGCTAATTACCAGAAAGAATTTCTCCTACTTATGTACGTACTTTTAATAACAAAAACATTTATTACAGTAACATTGGAATCTGAAAACACTGAAGAAAAGCGATAAACCTTAATTGCATACTATTAAGGTAATGGGTTTCCATGATTCATACGCTGACTAATACTGTTAAATATACTAATTTTTATCATATTTCATAGTTTCTAATATAAAACTATGAAGCCGAATAGAAAAAACAACTTTTTTCGGCATATTCATAAATATACGCCTTAAGGTAGGCAATCCCGCAGAAAAATGCATTTTGCGGAAAATGCTTACGTGCTGGGAAAAAACTGAGGGCATTTCCGAACTCAGCGCACCAAAATACATAAGAATCACCCATTATTTTAAAGAAAAAAATTTGGTCGCAGACCTGTGTAATTGGAAACGTGCTATTATAACAGCAATGCAGAAAATTTGAGAAGCAGTAAAATACCCGGACATAAAACCTATCAGCTTTTCACGTATATTATTAAAAACATTATGAACATCAAATAATGAATTACTTTTAAATAGTAATTAATTATTTCCTGAGATACAATCGGGGGTTAAACCTTGTTGTACCACCGTGTTAAGAAATCAGATGACATCACTGAGGTAACGGATGAACACTTCTTGTAGTCCTGGATTCGGTTAAAGCATTGAACTCCATTCCAGTGCAATAGAGTTGTTTAATAGCTACTTGAACCAAAGGACATAGGCAGTAAAAATTGATAGCAGCGTTAAGGAGTGCATCAAGGATTGATATCAGGACCGTTGTGACATTATGTCTACTTCGAATATAACAGCCTTAAACGAGAGGCGAGCATAGCCGTAGCTAGTTCTAACTCTCGGTAGAATATGACGTGAATAAGGACCAGGTAGCTGTTCTTAAGGTTACAAAGAAACTCATTAGTTAAAACAAAATGGGCACCAGTCGTTATTCGCAACATATAAACAAATCTAGTTACCAAAGCGAATCTCCACCTTCCTTGGAAGCCTCTTACTTCAATCTAAATCTCAAAAATAACATGAGCAGGTTTATGAGGGATCGTAGTATAACTAACAAAGAAATATAAACGAGTAACAGTAAATCGACTTTTAATATTCAACAACAGTGTAACAAATAGTCATCGTAATTACATACGAAATATTAAAACACAACTCAGCTAAAAACTGGCCTTCTACAGCCATAAACGACAATAATTAAGTTTGGAGTCGCCCAAATCAAATAACAATTTATATGAATTATTAAAATTGAAACAATACATTAACAACAAATTAAAACTTAAATACTAGCAGCATTATAAATCACAATAATTATAATTATTGGCAAATTATTGAAATCTGAATATCATGCACACATCAAGCTAGATGAAAGAAACTTAGCTTACTTGGACCGGCTTGCAAACTGTTACATTAAAAAATTACTACTAGTTCGTACAGGATACATACACGATTTTAGCTATCTCTTGTGAAACATCGAACATGCATAACAATAATAATAGTATAAAAGAAAACTTCGACAATTTTATCCTTTCTCACCACCGTGTTTCTAAACATTTGTTATAACGTTTCGAATAAAAATTATAATTGTTTTGAATTCTTGTGGATGTTCAAATCGTTTATTATTAAATTCGTTTGAAGATACCTCTATTTTACTTGTGACACATAAAAATTAGATTTTTTAGCACAAATTTCGATTAACGTAATTTTTTGGATACTAAGTAAACAAAACTCACTTTATATTTGAGCTACCTTTAATTATAATCCACTTTTATTTTGAAAAATAAGGGTATTTTGTTTTTGAACCTCCCCCGTATACGAAGAGATTTAAAATTTGGCAGATGCATTTTTAGTTTAAGGAGAATAACACTTTGTATCTAAATTTAAGCCGGACACTGTATATAATTAAATTATATAATTTAGAGAGAGTAATATGAGATTTATTCACAAATTCGCTTGTGAGAAACGAGCTTTTTGGTGCAAAGTTTATCTAAATTTCACATTTGTAAACATGTTGACGAACATGTTTAAGAAACTTGAAATTATTGGAATACATCCAAAAAATAGTTTACTTTTCAATCACCAAAGGAAAAGTACATTTTATAATCCCAATTTTACCTAGATATCCGATAAAGATAACACTATGAGTAACAAACAACAATGTTATGATTTGACCGCTATTATTTTGTTGCATATGCTATCGAGACATACAGGGTGTAGAAATGCTTTACGCACCATAGGGTTTTCAATGGTAATTTTTTCATATGACAATATTTGCTTCCCTAATTATTTTAGAGCAAACTTGTACATAGGTTTTTTGTAGAGCAAAAAATTCTGCATCCATTTATGCCATCATTTTTGTCATTTTAAGTCAGAAAACCTAATAATGAAAGAAACTAGAATTATCATTATTTCAAAAATCGGTGCAAATTGTGAAGTGGTGGTATGCTGGAAGTAGATCAGGTGCAATAAGTGCCATGGTTGCCGCTACATTTGACAGATGCAATCAAATAAACAACAAACTAATTTGTTGATGCTTTGAGATGCTTCAATAATTTCAAGGCACCACTGATTTGTCTAAAAATGGTAATTTTATTGCTTTAAATTATCGGTTTTCCGAAATGTAAAATGACAAATGCTGGCATAAATGGATACAGAATTTTTTTCTCTGCAAAAAACTTCCATACAAGTTTGCTCTAAAATAATTAGGGAAGCAAATATTTTCATATGAAAAAATTACCATTGAAATCCCTATGGTGCGTAAAGCATTTCTACACCCTTACTAGGAGATGTAAGAGCTTGAAAGAAAGTTAAAAAGAATTTGTTTTTGCAGTAAAATATCCTAACTTAGGCAAGTAGCACACATTTTCAAGGAAAATCGTCCTAATAACCGAATAGGAGAGTCTACTGTAACGGTTTGGATTTGAAATTAAGTATATTCTCTTATTTTGCCGTAAGATTTGGAATGTATTTTATGCTATCTAGATCATTTTCTTGTGTTGACACTAATCTCTGCACTAGGCGACTTTATAAAGCAAATATTGGTGCTTCAAGTTTGTATTTATTGAAATCTTCGATGCTAGCTCTCTAGCTCTCGGCTTGACCGGTTATAGTTATTTACTTGGCAAGCTTAGTAAATTAACCTTTACATGCGAGCCGGATAATTTGTAGGGTGAGCGACGTAAGAGCGAACCCTGTAATCCGGTGAGCCCCAATAAAGGCTAATTGCAAACGAGCCGCGTACAACGTTTTATTTCCTCTTGCTGAAAAGCGTAAAAACTAATATTAGTAATTAAAAAAGGATGTATTTATTAGAAAAAGGCTGCCTGTAAAGTCGCCAGGGCAACATTTTACAGGCACCGTGCGTGTAAAGACTCATTTACCGGGTCAGCTCAGACGACAGTAACAGTTTACAGGCACCGCGCCTGTAAAGACTGATTTACCGTTTCAGTTCAGACAACAGTAAACGACCTTTTAACAAGTCAAGAGGAAATAATAGTAATTTACGATGCAAGTAACGTTATCAAGCCTTTTACATTACGAGAGAATAGTTTGAATGAACGAGCGACGTTAGGAGTGAGTTCTTTAAAATTCTCGATTTGGTTGGCGATGTTATCGTCATCGATAGTTTAATGTATTACTAGCCTGTATTTTTGAGTTGGAGCATATTGTGTGTTAATGCTGTGCTGATAACATCTGCTGTAAAATAGCGTAATTAATTGTTCCTATAACTTTGCTTGTTGCACGCGAAAGTGTTAAAGTGACTCGGTCACTATTCAAGTGAATTTCACACTGTTAAAAAGTTATCAGTTTTAGGCACATTGAATATGTTATGCCCACACGTTTGGTTCAAGTCTGACTTGGTTTAGTAGCTTCAATCTTATTAACATTGGTATACAGATCTGTATTTAGTAATTAGTAACAAAACGCAAAATTCTGTAAATTTAAACACTTGCTTAATTAAGAATTTGATTTTATGTATTTATTAACTTTTTTAAAATTATAGTGAGAGTAACATTGAACCATTCCATACCTTGATAATTTGTATCAACTTTAATTCCACATTTGTGAAATTCATTGCGTGTCTGATATTTGAGACGTATCTGAAATTATTGTTGGGGAATTACCAATTTATTATCAATTGCCATTGTGAGTCTTTTATGTTCATATTGCTATTTTTTAATCACGGCGCAGATTATTTTAAGTCAAATACTCTAATTTCGTAGGCAAAAGTACAATGTGAAGGAAACATTTTTGCAAATTAGTAGAAATATATCATAAATAACAAGCTAACTAGTAACTAGCAAATGACGCCATATGAAAGGAATTCTAAAAATAAATTAAATATTTGTAGTTGAAAAAATACAGCAATTTCAAGTTTCATCCAAAGTCCACCCAAAGGGTTGAAATATGATAGATTGCTTTTCGATGTGGTGTTAGGGCAATACACTGACAGGCCACCTGGAGGCCATGGAGCAAGAATTCGAGGCACTGGTGGAGTCAAGGCACCTGGAGATTGAACGTAACACATTGTCGAAGCAGTGATATTGTCCGACACAGCTGCACCATAGTGCGACTGAAGGTAGGCAATATCCAAGATTTCTAGGGCTCAAGTAGCAAGCCAAACTTGGTTTCGAGTATAACTGAACACTCATGCAACAATAGTAGATCTGTGAGACCCAGAAATTGAAAAACAAAGACGTATCATCTTAAGCAGCCATAGTTGGGTCAAATCCAACGTACGCCCATGGAATTTTCATGGGATTATTATGCTTTTTTAGGACGCCTCTAATTTAATTTACTTGGTCTTAGGACAAATTCGAATACCATATTTTAAAGTCGCAAGCACGTGCAGGTTTCAGCAGAGGCTGCGTGCGACTGCTATCTTCATTGTTATATCTAAATGACTTGAAACTCCCCGCATCCACCGCGCAGCGTGCGTTTGTTGCTGCACACGCTAAAATTAAATTCACAGCACACCTCCAGCGCAGGACTGGCTTTGAGGATATTTATATTTCTAGAATACAATGTTTTTAAGTCTAACATATAGGAAAGTATATATAAGAATACAAGTTGGCTTGGACTTTGACTGTGAAAACAAACATTACCAGTGAGGGATGTTGATGTTCCGCTCCAAGTTGGCAGCAGCGTTTCCTAAGCAACGAAAGCGAGAGATAATAGACGAGCCATTAAAATTCCGGTAAAAACGATTGCCTAAATGTAAGGCGTAGAAAAATCTGGATCTTGGAAAAAGTAAAGTAATGCACGTAAACGTTGTGCAAAAAAGATCATGAAAACCTACAAGTGCGGTTTGCATATTGTTCTTAGAATAGAACATAACATAATGAGTTGTCAGACTTGTTGTTAACATCCTCACTCCCTCTTTCAGGAGATTTGGGAATTATTACCCCACTGTTGCCAAAGCCCGATTGAGGAATCTCAGTGAAGGTCGTTGGAGTTACTGAAAGTTCCTACCTCTGAGCTACCACCACTGCAGTACTTCGTTGTAATAATGACAGTACAAATTACGGGTTGTATCCAGGCCAAACTGTCGCAACTTTAGGTGGGAATCTTCACTGTTGAAACTTAAAGCTGTAGATTTTCAGATATAGCTGAAAGGATTACAAGCATAAGATTAAATACAAGGTTAGAAGCGTATTTGCAAATTAGATAGTAGAAAAAAATTTGAAGAACGTACTTACCCACAAATGGTTTTAGAGCTTATTTAATCCATAGCAAAATATCTGTCTGAGTCTGACATGTGCTTATTAACTACCTACGCCAAATAGCAAATATTACAATAATTGTAAAAAATCCGGTTTAAAAACTGAGTAAACTAAATTAGGAGCGAATAAACAGTGGTTGAAGGATGCAATGAGATCTATATTCTATAATAAACTGATGGACAGCTAATTTAGATCCACCCATCAACTTGCAGAGGGCGACTTGAAAATAATCAAAATGCCAAAAATCTACCAAAATGTTGATGTTCGTGGTTTCTAGACAAAATAAAAGTTTATAGGAAATACTACTGGATAAAAGTCGTCAAAATAAAATTCGAACCCAACTGTAATTTACTGTAGTTAAAAGCTTACGTTCACCCTACTATTGAGCATATAACTTACTAGTATTCGCATTTAATTTGGTAGTGTAGCAACTGTTATAACGGCCGTGGCTATTAAGTTTTAACGGCCTCGCCTGTTATAGGTGACATTTCGATCGAACAGACAGTACTGATATAGTACAATAACATGTGGGTATTACTGGCCAATGGTAGTTTGATTGACAACCAAACAATTGGCATCGACCTTTTTCTTTCAAAAAGGTCGTTACACTGCTGAATAACGGATAGGTATGCAGTCATATTAATACTAAAAATTAACTACTGTAACTTCGTTTCGTGTCAGAAGCGTAATTAACTTGATAATTATTTTGTGTAAAATATATGGCCTTGTAAAAGCTCATTCATTGGAAAACGGTTGTGTAAACGCATCGTTAGCGTTTAGAATGTAATCTGTTTTACAGGCAGTTGAAACAACTGTTTAATAACAAGGTTTTTGTTGTTTTCGTTTTTTTGCTAGGAAAAAACATAGCACTTTTTTTCGGCAAGATTCTGTGTATTGTGCTCTAATTTTAGATCTTAGCTTCAGATTTCGTTAATTATTACGTGAGGAAGCTTCGCTGAATTATACAGGGTGAGTGTAATTTATTTTATTTCCAATTGTGATAACGTAATTTTAATGAGCTGGCTCTCGTCTGGGGTTTTAGCGCCACCTATGGGGTGAAACACTTTACTCACATGGTACAATTTACCGACGATTCCGGCTAGCAGAGTATTCTACTACTAACGTCAAGTGGGACTTTGGAGGCTTCCACAATCTTTCAGCGCCAGGAGAGCCTGGTTTGGGTTTGGAGCGTCATCCCCGAAGAGCTGCGTAAATGGCGTTTGCTGGCGTTGACTGCCCGCAGCCGAAGCTGTAAGCTGTTTGGGGTCGTTTGGTTTACATCTTAAAAGCGCAGCTTCGAGCCCGTTAAGGGCAATGCACAGTGGGTCGCTTTTAGAAATTTCTGGCCAAAAGTAGGAATGATTGAATTTTAACGACTTGCAGGAAATATCGAAATTACCGCGTAATTAGTAAGAATAAAGGCCATTATTGAAGAGAGAAATAATCATAAACCCTATACCTGGCCAATTTTCACTCTGCAACCCTTAGAACGAAGACGTGTGTAAGTCTGTAGTTGTACAGCGAAATTTTAGTGTTCCTGTGATTGTGAGACTTTAAGTTAAAAATTAG